>JAUPFP010000009.1:5845232-5970232 GCA_036925085.1 Brachycybe producta | reverse complement strand
ATAATATGAAGAAAGTAAGGTAGAAAAAAAAATGGAGTTTCTAATGAAAAGCAAAACTTTTTTCTTGAAAGTCATGTTTTACATAGCAAATAACACATTAACAGTTAATTTATCAAAAATAAGAGAGGAAAAAAAAAACCTGACATAACTCAGTTAATAACTTTTTCAGACTAAAAAAATATGAATTTCTAGTTTTTTTTTTGTCTTGTGTCTATACAGAGTGCGTAAAAAAAAACTAGAAAACACAAATTAGCGATGATGTGCCATTGTAATATTTCACGTAAAAAATATGTGAAATATTTCATTTCATTGAAATATATTTTTAAAAAAATGTGAAATTTATTTTTAAAAACCTGTTTCTACGGAGCCCTGTAAAGGGCATGCAAGATTTCTTTTTTAAAATTTCGACATGTCGACTTTAATCTCGACATTTCGACTTTAATCTCAAAATTTGGACTTTAATCTCGAAATTTCGACTTTAATCTCGACATGTCGACTTTTAATCTCTTTTATTCGGCCATGTTAATTATGCCATGTTGCGCGCACCATACTCTAATAATGAAATTATTGCAAGCGCCCTCTTGTAGCAGCAATAATTTAATTATTAAGAGTATGGCGCGCACAACATGGCATAATTAACATGGCTGAATAAAAGACATTAAAAGTCGACATGTCGAGGTTCTGGAAAAGTCGAAATTTCTCGAAAAAGTATAAATTTCTGGAAAAAGTCGAAATGTCGAGATTCTGGAAAAAGTCGAAATTTCTGGAAAAAGTCGAAATTTCTGGAAAAAGTCGAAATTTCTGGAAAAAAAGTCGAAATTTCTGGAAAAAAAGTCGAAATTTCTGAAAAAAGTCGAAATTTCTGGAAAAAAGTCGAAATTTCTGAAAAAAGTCGAAATTTCTGAAAGAAGTCGAGATTCTGGAAAAAGTCGAAATTTCTCGAAAAAGTCTGAATTTCTGGAAAAAGTCGAAATTTCGAGATTAAAATCGAAATGGAGAGACCCTTTACAGGGGCTCCGTATTTTTTCCAAGTACTGAAACCATAAACGAAAAAAAAATGTTGATTGTAATTGGTTCCTAGTAGTATTTTAAACATATTTAATTTTACCATTTGGGTCATTTTTGTTTCAATTTTGTTGTTCAAAGTATTTGGAAATCTGTTTCATTTTTCTCAATTATTGTTAATTAAATAAATGGAATTTATTTTAATATTCAAACACTATGTCTAATTATTCTACAATCATTAATGAGATTATATGGGGAAATAATCATATATACCATTAGTAGGACACGGATTTTTATACACAAAATCGCGTAAAAAAGGTGACACGTACACTCTGTATATTGGTTATAGAAAATCTTCGTGAGAATGAACCAGCAGAAAAATAAAAAAAGTAGAAAAAAAAATGATATAAAAATGAATGCAAACAGGAAAAAAAGACCTATAAAAAATAGAAGCAGCACAGACCCACAAAAAAACTAGAAACCCCATTTCCCCCAATAAACCCAATGGAACTCAAAATCAAGATATAAATTTTTGTTTTAAAATTCAACACATAAAACTCCCTATTACAACTTCCTGAAAAGAAGAAATAGAAAACATTTGTGAAGTGTGTGTTTGAAAATAAAAACGTGATTTGAATCACGTAATAATAGAAATGACATCCAAATCCTGTCACACATAACACACAAACTAAAATAAAACCGCCATTTTGTCTTTAAGGGATCAAGTTTCATTTCATCTTTACTATATAAGGATATTCAATGGTGTCTCTTTTATAAATACTCTTAAGCCACTTTAAAGTCTACAACTTTATAAAATAAACCTTTTTAGAAATAAAACTTTAAGAAAGACATTGTGTGTTAGAAACTAGAAGCGCAAAAAACAGGCTGAACTCATTTGCACGTTTGTATCGTTCAAAATAAAACTTTTTATCGGGTGTGTGACATTTGCCCTGAAGACACTTGCCCTAAAGCCATTTTCCCAAAAACCACTTGCCCCAATACCATTTGTCCTAAAACTATTGCCCTAAAAGAACATTTGCCCTAAAACCACTGTCCTAAAGGGATTCTTGGCCTAAAACTATTTTTCCTAAAACCATTGCCTTAAAGAAACAATTGCCCCAATACCATTTGTCCTAAAACCATTGCCCTAAAAAAACATTTGCCCTAAAACCACTGTCCTAAAGGGATTCTTGGCCTAAAACTATTTTTCCTAAAACCACTGCCTTAAAGAGACATTTGCCCTAAAACCATTTGCCCCAAAACCATTGCCCTAAAGAAACATTTGCCCCAATACCATTTGTCCTAAAACCATTGCCCTAAAAACATTTGCCCTAAAACCACTGTCCTAAAGAGATTCTTGCCCCAATACCATTTGTCCTAAAACCATTGCCTGAAAGAGACATTTGCCCTAAAACCATTTGCCCCAAATCATTGGCCTAAAAAACCAAAATACACCTCTAGTTTCTAAAACATTAAGATCCAAAACTAGACAAAAAATAAATCCAAAGTATAATAAGCTAGAAGAGTAACGAAACAGGCTCTATGAGTATTTTTCACATTGGTATCTTTCAAAATACACTTTTTTTCTCAAGTTTAAACATGGCAACTAACCGTTTTTCGCTTCAAATATACAAAACAAACTACGATACAAAGTTTATTTTGAACGATATCAACATGAAAATAGCCCTAAGTGATTCTTAAACCTCTTCTAGTTTCTAAAACACTTTCAATTTTGTTTCAGAATTATCTCCACTAAATCTAATGATGAACTTTGCTGCCACATTTTTAATTTTGCAACACTAAAATTGCTAAAAAGAGGTTAATATTTTTGCTAAATTGCTAACAAAATAGCAAACAAAAGCCACAAGAAAAGAAGTAAATGGTTGTAAAAATGACACCATTTGTCCCCGAAAATGCCCTCTAGAGAGTAGAAAGTAGAAAGAAATTAGAAACCTAAGACTTGCAACGGATTTTTATGTAAAGTATCAACCGAATGTTTCTCAATCTGTGGCCCGAGCGCCAATTGTGAAGTAATAATTCCGCTCAGATCAACCAACAATTGTTTTGTTTTGTTTTAAATCAAAAACACTTGGTTAGAGGCTAGCATTCTCTATCGATTTCTAACTAGCCTTTTTGATTAAAGAAAAAAAAAACACAACTGCAGTTGTTCTAATGATGTTGATTACTTCACTATTGGCCCTTGGGGGCCACAGATTAAGAAACATTTGCTTGATATTGCATAAAAATCCGAGCTCTAATTATTAGTAACCCATAAAGAATTGTGCTTTTCTGTAATTAAAGAGACTTTGTTAGAGGCCAGATTTGCTCTATAATATTAAGCCTGTTGTAATGGTAACTCTTGCAGATCTCTAGCCTCTAACCAGTCTCTCTGATTGGAGGCAATATCTGTTTCTCAATCTGTGGCCCAAGTGCCAATTGTAAAGTAATCATCATTATTAGAGCAACTGCAATTATACTTTTTTTCTGATCAAAAAAGGCCGGTTAAAGGCTATATGTTTTGGTTACTATCAGTTGTCAATTAAGAGTTTAGCCTCTAACCAATGTTTTTGATTGGAAAAAAAAATCCGTAATTGTTCGTTGTTCTAAACGAGAGATTGTTACTTCACAATTTGACCCTTGGGCCACAGATTGAGAAACAGTTGCTTAATATTGCATATAAATCCGAGCTCTTAAATATAACAAACGCTAGAAGCCATTTTATTTCTAATACTGTTATATATATTCATAATACCTTCAATATTAAGTCCATACTAGCCAGAGGTCAGTTTAGTAATAAAATTGCGGTCAAGCAATTTTTATGAGACATTTGAGACTCAACTAAAACATGATCCGAACTGTTGATTGGAAAAACGACGACGATGCTGAAAAAAATATTTTTAGACGAAAATGTAATCGCCAAATGATTTATAGACCTAACACTCAATAAAAAGGCAAAAAAAAACCCTGTTAATTGCACCACCACCACCACTCATTCAACACCACTTTATATATTAAACAATGTAATATTGCATTCTTTTTTGTGACTGAATTTCATTATGAAATAGTTCATAATGAAAAAAAGAACAAGCTGTTTCTTTA
Source organism: Brachycybe producta (assembly GCA_036925085.1). Lineage (NCBI taxonomy): Eukaryota > Metazoa > Arthropoda > Diplopoda > Playtdesmida > Andrognathidae > Brachycybe > Brachycybe producta. The sequence continues at coordinate 5,966,128 of JAUPFP010000009.1, read as the reverse complement.
TTGAGGCTTCCGGCTAAGAATGGCTAAAACTAATCAAGATTAAAATAAAAATTAATCCAGATCAGTTTCGAAACCAATCCAGATCAGTTTCGAAACCAATCCAGATCAGTTTCGAAACCAATCCAGATCAATTTAGGAGCAAATCCAGAACAATTTAGGAGCAAATCCAGATCAATTTAGGAGCAAATCCAGATCAATTTAGGAGCAAATCCAGATCAATTTAGGAGCAAATCCAGATCAATTTAGGAGCAAATCCAGATCAATTTAGGAGCAAATCCAGATCAATTTAGGAGCAAATCCAGATCAATTTAGGAGCAAATCCAGATCAATTTAGGAGCAAATCCAGATCAGTTTAGAAACCAATCCAGATCAGTTTAGAAACCAATCCAGATCAGTTTAGAAACCAATCCAGATCAGTTTAGAAACCAATCCAGATCAATTTAGGAGCAAATCCAGATCAGTTTCGAAACCAATCCAGATGAGTTTCGAAACAAATCCAGATGAGTTTCGAAACAAATCCAGATCAATTTCAAAAACAAATCCAGATCAATTTAGAAACTAATTCAAACCAATTTCAAAACCAATCCAGATCAGTGTAAAAAAAATAAACCAGATCAGTCAAAAAACTAACAAGGATCAGTTTAGAAACTAATATTAAAGGATCCACTAGAACTCTAAAAAAATCAACTTCAAAGAAAAACTTAATTGTTTTAGAAACTAGAAGAGTAAATTCAATTGAAGTTTTAATGTTTAAGATTTATAATTTCTGAGATATTTAATTTTAAACGATTCAACAGCTGCGCCACTTTTTAAAACTTTTATCTTAATACTGTCTATTTTTCTTACGTAAATTGTCTCAAAATACAAACTAAAATGTTGAAAAATACACTACAAAAATTGTATTGTCTTTTTTTTTCTTTTTCTTATCTCAGATAAATAATTGTTTACATGTCTCAAAATACACAATTGTTGTTCAAAATTAGTTACTGTGTTTGTTGTCCTTCAGATAATAACATGATAATATTTTAAACAATGAAATGACACATAAAAGAGTGAGATGTTGAAAACATGTTGTTTCCATGGCAATTTTTGACATTACTCTCCTCCTCCAACCTCCTCCACTCTTTTCTCTACTTTCTTTATGTCCAAAAATGCAAATGGCTTCATAATGGCCAACAAGTGTATAGTTGTGGGTGGTTTTTTTAAAGGATTGGCCATTAAGAAAAGGGAGAGAAAGGGAGGAGGAAGAGGGTTGAAGGTAAAAATGGGATCAAAAGGAGACACAAACATATTGATTCTTTTACATCAACAGGAGGGAGAGAGAGAGAGAGTAGAAGCTCTAGAGGGGTCAGGTCAAGTCAGTAAAGCCACATAATGGATTTAAGAGGGATGCAAATCAAAGGACCCTCCTACCCTCTCTCTTTCTACGCTTCCCCCATCTATATCCTTCAATCCCCCCTTTCTTTTTACAAGCTCAGAAAACATCAATTGCATTGATCAAACGAATTGATCGCTAAAAGTGGTGGTGTTTTTTTTTTTTTGCTTAAATTCATAGAATTTGTTGAAACCCAAATCTTTTACTTGAAATTTCGCGACCACTCGAAAATTATAGATTAATATCTGATGGAGAGAAAAAGAGATTTTTGTTCCAGGCGAAGAAAAGCGATTATTTAGAAATAAATCCAACCAAAAATACATTAATAACAAATATTGCCTCCATCCTCCCCCCCTGTAAGTAGGCAATCACACAACACAAGTATTTATGTCAATTTTAAATCGTAAACGCTCCTCCTCGTAGTCTTTGATTATTTTTAATAATAAAACGGTTTATTTTGAAAGATATTAATATAAAAATACCCTTAAGTGATAACCCTTCTAGTTTGTAAAACATTTTCTAGTTTATTTTAATTTTGCTCTCTTTTGAAAGAATAGAACAATAAAGAGTTCGAAAATCAGCTGTTCATAAAACCATCTTAAGGGGCTACACATCACAAAATTACTTCGAAAAATCACCGCAAAGAGCGCCAGGATCGTTTTTCTAATAAGCCCATATACCCAATGTTAAAGAAAAACGTCAATTTTTAAAATACACAGTCGCGGCGGCAATATGTTTATTTTTCATATTTAAAGTTGTCCAATTTTGATAGTTCAAAGTGCAATGTGCACCTTAAATATATGCTGATCTAATGATATAATAACAAAAAATTGGTAAGTGCGGTTCTATTTTAAAAAAAAACTATTTCAAAATCGCGAATTTCTAACTCTTACATTAAGCTTCATTGAGTACGCGCTCGTAAGCAAAAAAAACATCTATTAAAATGTTGGTAAAAATACGTAAAAATAATTTTAAAAAACCAAAATTAAACCACAGTGAAGCCAACACATTGGCGCACTTGCTGATTTTTTCTAGTTTTTTTTTTAATTATTTTTATGTATTTTTATGAGCATTTTAACGGATGTTTTTTTCTTATTCTGGCGTACCCAATGGAGTTTAAAATACTAGTATAAATACGTAAAAATAATTTTAAAATCAGCACGTGCGCCAATGTGTTGGCTTCACTGTTGTTTTTAAAAATTATTATTTTTTAGGTATTTTTACGAGCATTTTAATGGATGTTTGTTTTTTTAACATAAGAGTTAGAAATTCGCAATTTTAAAATATTTTTTTAAAAATAGAAAAACACTTCCCAATTTTTTGTCGTTCTATCACTTGATCAGCATATATTTAAGGTGCACATTGCACTTTGAACCATCAAAATAGGACAATTTTAAATATGAAAAATAAACATATTGCTGGCGCGACTGCTGTGTAAATTTTAAAAATTAACATTTCTGTCTTTAACATCGGGTCTATGGGTTCAATAGAAAAACGATGCTAGCGTTCATTGCGGAGATTTATCGAAGTAATTTTGTGATGTATCTTCTTAACAGAAGACCAGATTGGTCAAATAAATTGATCTGAAATTCCGATCTAAATTGTTCAAATAACCTAATCATTTGATTCCGTTAACACCTGACTATCTTTTTTTTATAAAAAAAAATCTATCCTATTGTCACTCATGTTAAAGCCTCCACCCCCCCCCCCCTCCTCCTCCTCCCAAAAAAAGCGGAAATTCCACCATATTTCATTTTCTGTACACAAAGAGAGACAGAGATATCGACTTCTTCCTTTCTCTCTCTCTCTTTCTTTATCTGTCTGATAGTTTTATCTACAATTATTCTCAAGAGAAAATGTCTCTCATCCTTCAATTCTTCCCTTCTTTTTATGTGTCATCTTCTCCAATTCTCCCTGAAATGGACGCCATGTCAAAATTTCCAGTGGAAACCTCAGACAAGAGGCGATTTTAGACCAGGCGCACTAGGCGCGCGAGCCTATAGGACCGAAACTAGAGTATGCGAGGCTCGAGACAGCAAGCGATGAACAAGGCCTGAGATAAAATGTTTTGTCAGCAGCATGGAGACAGCAATTAGAAATTGGGAGAAACACAAGTTGGCTCTGCCCTTTTTTATGACGATCGGCAACTTCTAATTGGTTTGTTGTGTGGTTCAACGTTGAAAAGGGCGGAGCATGTGACGTCAAACTACATAACCAACCAATTAGAAGTTGCCGTTCGTCATAAAAAGGGCAGAGCCAACTTCTGTTTGTCCCGATTTCTAATTGGCTGTGCATGGGGTCCCTGAAAGCGTGGGCGCAAGGCGGTTGCCTCGCCCGCCTTGCTCTTGGAGGCGCCATCCTAAAAACTAGAAGCCGCTTCTAGTTTTTAGGACGAACCCCCCCCAAACGTAAAAACTTTCATCAAATACTTATTAATTTAAGTTGGTTTTATAAAGTGTAAACACGCCTCTTGATCAGGTGGCAAAATAAAAAAAAAAAACTTCAATGTGTTTTAGAAACTAGAAGGGTTGCGCCCCAATCCCTTAAGAGTATTTTCATATTCGATATCTTTCAAAATAAACTTTTTATAGAGAAAAATTACAACAACAAAAAGCTTCTTTTGAAAAATATCAACATGAAAATACCCGTAAGTGATTAATCGACCGCTTCTAGTTTCTAAAAAAAAACACTTTCTAGTTTTAATTAATTTTGCTCTTCTGAAACACAGAATTAGTCAGCGTTCGAGAACCATTTGTACTTTAAAACCAGCTTAAATAGCAATTTAAATCGCAAAGTTCGTTTGCCGCCAAAGGCGCCAAAGCAAAAGTGATTCAAATTTGAAAGACAACTAAGGCCCTTCGCACACAGACCACTTTTCGATTGCAAAATGAAGTCGGGTTGACGTCAAAACCGACCACCTTTGAGAATTTTTATTGAAAAAAAAAACATAGCAACCACCACCTCTGACTTCATTTTGCACTCAAAAAGTGGTCTGTGTGTTCCAACCCTAAGGAGGCCCATGACACACGAACCACTTTGTAGTGGTCAAGTTCAACGACAAATTGAAGTCAGGCATGTGTGGCTCGTGTGCAAATTAGGTTCGGCGGTATTTCGATAGCAACACAACATCAACCACAATCCAGTCTACATTTGCAGTCGAACTCGACCACTTCAAAGTGGTTCCCGTGTGCTCAAGGCTCTAAACTAGAATAGGCAAAATGGAATCAATAATTTCTTTTATAAAATAGGTCCCCCCACATTTTCTATCTCTCATCTTGAGAATGGACATTGATTCTTATATATGGTTGAAAGTGGTCCACTTTTTTTGTTGTTAGACTGTTTAACCCTGAATGGTGGTCACTCTGACATGATTTTCACACTGTAGTTCAGTTGCCATGTAAAAAAACGCCCCATTTTTGGTAAAAGAAGGGGCAGATTATTGAGTGAAATAGGAAGAAAATTGGGAGAAAAAAAAGGGGGGGGGGATGAAGAGGGTTAAGGGTGAGAGAAACTCAATTCTCTCCAACTATTTTTTCTTCTTCTCTGGATGTTCACCACAAATTTCATTATACGAACTGCCAATAACATCATCCATCAGTTGGTAACAGCAGTGACCAAAATACACAATACAAGAAAACCATCAATGTTAATATTATTCTGTAATGGCAGTGGTCAATCATAACACTGACCAGTGTCCATCAACTTTTAATAACCTTATTATCAGACAGAGAGATTTTTTTTTGGTTTCACCTTAATTCTGCAGTGACAAATGGGCTAAAGGGGCAAAATGGGTTAAAGGGCCAACTTGGGCAAAAAGGAGCAAATTGGTTGAAAGGGAGCAAAAGGAAGCAAATTGGGTAAAAGAGAGCAAATGGGCCAAAATGGGTGAAAAGGGCCAAAAGGGAGCAAATTACGTGAAGGGCCGAATTGCACAAAAGAGAACAAATTGGGTGAAAGTGGGCAAAAGGGAGCAAGTTGGGTGAAAGGGGGGCAAAAGAGAGAAAATTGGGCAAAAGAGAGTAAAATTGGGCAAAAGCGAGTAAATTGGGCAAAAGGGACCAAATTGGGCAAAAGGGAGCAAATTGGGCAAAAGGGACCAAATTGGGCAAAATAGACCAAATTGGGCAAAAGGGACCAAATTAGGCAAAAGGGACCAAATTGGGCAAAAGGAACCAAATTGGGCAAAAGGGACCAACTTGGGCAAAAGGGACCAATTTGGGCAAAAGAGACCAAATTGGGCAAAAGAGAGCAAATTGGGAAAAAAAGAGCAAATTGGGCAAACGAGAGCAAATTGGGCAAAAGAGAGCAAATTGGGAAAAAGAGAGCAAATTGGGGAAAAGAGAGCAAATTGGGCAAAAGAGAGCAAATTAGGCAAAAGAGAGCAAATTGGGCAAAAAGGTGCAAATTTGCCAAAAGGGAGCAAAAGGTCTAAATTGTGTAAAAGGGAAGCACCATTCTGCAAAAGGGCCAACTTCGGCGAAAGGAAAAAATAGACAGATTGGACAAAAAGTAGGTAAAGGGGACATTATGGCCACCACCACCAGCAGTAAGTAAAATATTCTGCCCATTTGTTATCACTGAGAGAAGCTGCAGCTGGAGAAAAAAAAAGCTTCAACAGAAAAAAAAAGGAAGGAATGGATTTGAAGATGACGTCCATCCACCCCCTCAATCCCTCCTCAATGTCTTTCTCCACCCACATCAATTCTTTGTAAGAACTAACACTTATAGTACTTCCCATTGAAAAGCATTGTGTAATGGGCATCAGTAGCAAACAACTGTGAATGGAGCTCTTCAGAAATGGGACAGTAAACAGAACATTTGAAAATGGCTGTCGTTAGAAGAAGAAAAAATACCCCCCCCCTCTCCTCCCCTATTTCTCTTCTTTTCAAATCCCTTCTTTTCCTCTTCCGTTTTCCTTCTTTCTTATTTATTATTTAGAGGAAAATATGTGGAGGGAGGGGGGGGGGGGGAGGGTTTGAAATGCCAAGTCCACTTTTCTCTGAGAAAAAGGGGAAAACTCAAACTGCATTGTGTTTCAATTGGAAGCAAAAACATTTACTAAAAGAGTCCCTCAATTTCCAACCAAAGTGGAAAATCAGTCAATCTGCAGATTCACTAGCCAATGTATGGAATGCCTTTAAAACAAGGCAATTTAACGAGGCGACTGAACAAGCGCCAAATTGAACAAACGCCAAACTTAGCAAGTACCAAATTGAACAAACGCCTATTGGAGTAAGTGCCAAAATTGAACAAATGCTAAAATGGAAAACAAGCATCAAGTTGAACAACTTTTCAAGCATGTTCGACTCAATCCAGAAAACAGAATACGTGCCACATGGACTAAGGTGCCAAATTGACCAAATGGACTAAGGTGCCAAATTGAGCAAATGCCAAAAAATAGCAGTTATTCATTTCGGCATTTGCTCAATTTAGTGCTCATCCCAATCACTATTAGCTCAGTTTGGTGCTTATTAAAGATGTTTTTGTTCAATTTGGCACATATTTCACCTAAGTGTTTCAATTTGGCACTTATTCAAGTTGGCCTTTGTTCAAAATGACCTCTGTTCAATTTGGCACTTATTCATGTTGGCCTTTGTTTAATTTGGTGCTTATTCCAGTTGGTTCAATTTAGCACTTAATCAGTCTCCTCTTTGAAGCTCTTTCTGAGAGAAAACTTCAGAAACGGAAGTTTTTGCGGCGTTTCGAAACATTTGCACACAACACTAAACTAATTTTCAGATACAAACAAACTGCTTTCGTTTCTTTATTCGAATAATGGAAAACAAGAACTAAAATCCTCTTAGAGCCATTTTTCGATCATGTTCAAATCCGAACATCATTTTTTTTCTTCCTTTCTTTCTTTTTTCTAAGCAAAAAAAAAAGAAAAAATAATCCCAAACATTGCTTCATCATTTTTTTTCTCCTTCTTCTTCTTTCTCAAGAGGACTCTTTATCCATTTTCTATGAATCCATGAAATGAAATCATTTTGTGCCTCTTTTTTTCATCATCATCATCGTCATCTGTGTACCATATGGTCACTTTTTAAGTCCTTTACTGAATGAGAGGGGAAAAATATATACAACCCCATCATGTATCTTATCTATACAAGACATAAGGCTTGTTGTAACCGTCTAAAATGATTCCATTTCAAATGATTCCAGCTCAAACTACAAATTTCAGGGAGTTTAACGAAGAGGCTAACTATTAGGTGATCAAATTCGGAAGTGACTGAATTAGCGCCAGATTTTTGGCGTTTATTCAGTTTGGCAATTGTTTCACTTGGCAATTGTTCCATTTGGCAATTGTTGCACTTGGCAATTGTTCCATTTGGCGTTTGTTCCATTTGGCGTTTGTTCCACTTGGCGTTTGTTCCACTTGGCGTTTGTTCCACTTGGCGTTTGTTCCACTTGGCGTTTGTTCCACTTGGCGTTTGTTCCAATTGGCGTTTGTTCCAATTGGCGTTTGTTCCAATTGGCAATTGTTCCATTTGGCGTTTGTTCCATTTGGCGTTTGTTCAATTTGGCAATTGTTCCATTTGGCGTTTGTTCCATATTTTATTTGGCACTTGCTCATTTTAGTGCTTGTTCAATTTGGCGTTTATTCAATTTAACACGTGTTCAACATGGCGTTTGCTCAATTTGACATTAGCTCAATCCTGTGGTTGTTCCATTTGGCACTTGTTTCACTTGTCGCTTCTTGCATTTGGCAATTGTAGTGTTTGGCATTTGGTCAATTTGACACGTGTTCCAATTGGCAATTGCTCTATTTGGCGTTGAATTTAGCATATGCTCAATTTGGTGCCTGTTCCATTTGACACTTGTTCCATTTGTCGCTTGTTGCATTTGGTACTTATTCAATTTGACACATGTTCAGTTTGGCATTTGCTGAATTTGGCGTTTAATTTGGCATTTGCTTAATTTGGTGGCTGTTCCATTTGACGCTTGTACAATTTGACACTTCTTCAATTTGGCGTTTGCTCAATTTGGGGGTTATTTAATTTGGCAGTTGTTCCATTTGGCACTTATTCGAAGTTATTCCACATCACCTTATATTAAAGTACGAAAGTGTGCCAAGTTCTAGAGTATTTTTGACATGAACGGCGTCGCATACTGTGGTAGGTATGTGCAGTTAAATATTACGTCTAGGGCCGGCCAGTGCCATTGTTTTCAATGGTGGTTCGTGTGAAGCCGGTCTTACTTTAAAGCATTTCTAGTCTTCACCTCCAAGCCTCGTTAATGTTTGACGTGGAATCGTTTGAGATGGAACACAAACCACGACATAAAAGCTCTCCTCCTCCCATAACTTCTTCCCACCCTTCAAAAAAGAAAAAAAATTCAGTCCAACTGACCCCCGAAGTCCATAAGAAGAAGAAGAAGAAGAAGAAGAAGAAATCATCTTCTAAAATCTCTCTGCTTTTCAACAAAACACACAAAAAAAGGAAACAGCTGGGTTTTTTTTGTCAAAAAATAGAAAAGAAGAAAAAATTGAAAACTTTTCAAAAAAATAAATCATAAAAAAAAATCTATTTTGCAATCTTTCTTGTTATATAATTATTTCCTGCTAGAAATTTTTTTCATGTCTAAATTTAGTAAATTTTCTGAAAAATAATGTCATACCCTCGCTTTACGTTATCTCTGAGAACGATACCTCGTTATAACATAATTCAACAATGCATGTATATTTGTATAGAGGGTCCATGTGCTTGAATGTCAATAATTAGACCTATAATTCGTTTAACGTCGGGTATTCACCAAAAGAGCGAGCAAGAGCAAACATTTGCTCGTGTTAATTTGAAATGCTTGTGTTAACTTGAAACGCTCGTCTTATAACTTGAAACGCTCATGTTAAATGCTCGTTCGCTCTTGTTCACTCTTGCTCGCTATTTTGGTGAATAATGCTCGTTCGCTCTTGTTCACTCTTGCTCGCTATTTTGGTGAATAAAATGCTCGTTCGCTCTTGTTCACTCTTGCTCGCTATTTTGGTGAATAAAATGCTCGTTCGCTCTTGTTCACTCTTGCTCGCTATTTTGGTGAATAAAATGCTCGTTCGCTCTTGTTCACTCTTGCTCGCTATTTTGGTGAATAAAATGCTCGTTCGCTCTTGTTCATTCTTGCTCGCTATTTTGATGAATAAAATGCTCGTTCCCTCTTGCTCGCTATTTTGACGAATAAAATGCTCGTTCGCTCTTTCTCGCTATTTTGGTGAATAATGCTCGTTCGCTCTTGTTCACTCTTGCTCACTCTTTTGGTGAATACCCCAGGCTTTACAATATGAATCTTCAGGAACACAATTAACTACCCTTAAGATGGTTTATGAACAGCAAAATTTAACTATGAAAATGTATTCATTTTGAGCCAACAGTGGCAATGTTGAATCTAAATCTAATCAAAGAAAATGACGTCACTAAAATAAATCGATTTTTTCATTGGATTTGATTGAAAACAGAGAAAATAATTGGAGAAAATGATTATCTCATTGAGGAGACGATGAGTCATCCCAAAGAGAGAGAGAGACATTCGCGGGAGAAAAGCGAATCATGTTCGGGGTAGGAAATAGCCCCCAATACACACAGGTCACAGGCATTTAGAAATCGGAAAGAACTTCAGTTGACTCCGCCCTTTTTATGACGACCGGCAACTTCTAATTGGTTTGTTGTGTGGTTCGACGTTGAAAAGAGCGGAGCATGTGACGTCAGACTATACATAATAACCAACCAATTAGAAGTTGCGTTCTTCATAAAAAAGGGCGGAGCCAACTGAAGTTCTTCCCGATTTCTAAATGCCTGTCACAGGCCTGATCAACCAATCCACAGATCTAAAATTGAGGCCCCTATAAGCCAAGGCGTATAAGTGTACACACAAATGAGATTAAGGTAACTGAACAGATATTTATTTTGTTTCTGCTCCCACTAGATGGCGCCACTGCAGTTGCTATTATGTTCTATGGGAGAGTATTTTCCCTCCGACCTGCGGTTTTGAGAAAATTTATGTTTTTAAAGTGAACGTTTTTCAACAAAAAAAAACATTACAAAAAAAATTTCAAAAGTATTTTAGAAACTAGAATAGTTAGTGATAATGCTGTAAGTTTTTTTTATGATGATATCTTTCAAAATAAACTTTTTATTAAAGTTTGAAAAAAGGCCGAAGATGGTTTTTTTCATGAAATGTCAATGAAAAAACGGGCCATTTTCAAACTGAGCTATGAAATGTTTTATTTTTTAAGATATTGCAATCCATTAGCAAACTTTTAACATAATCTTTTACCATTCTAGTTTTGAAAATAATTGAATTTTTTCGTAATGTTTCTTAAAAAAAAGTTCGTTTGACGTTCTTGCGTCCACATTTTGCAAATAGGATTAGCATTCGCCACTGCTGTGACGCCATCTGGTGGGGAACAAAAGCAAAATATCTATTCAGCCACCTTAACACGAAAAGCACACACACAAAACAAGTGAGAAAACATATATATACAGAGATAATATGTATATTTTTCTACAATGTCTAGACATTGATGCCCTTATTAGATAATAAACATGAAGTAAAAGAAGCTCAATGGTAATTAGAGTGGAAAATATATTAAGATAACATCTTCCTTACGTTAGATTCATTGTAATATTGAAATAAGGTGGCAAAAAAAAAAGGGTTAAGCATTCAAGATAAAAAGACTGACATCACAATTTACAATTGAGTTTCCTCTCCACATTACAAATAAATCTCATTTTCAATCTCTTTCTCTCTCTCTCTCTCTTGTTCTCTCTCTTTCTCTTGCTCTCTCTCATTCTCTCCCTTGCTCTCTCCCTCTCTTGTTCTCTCTCGTTCTCTCTCTTGCTCTCTCTCTCTCTCTCTCTCTTGTTCTCTCTCTTTCCCTTGCTCTCCCTCATTCTCTCCCTTGCTCTCTCCCTCTCTTGTTCTCTTGTTCTCTCTCTCTCTCTCTCTCTCTCTCTCTTGCTCTCTCTCTCATATTCTCTCTCATTTTCGCTCTTGCTCTATTTCTCTCTCTTGCGCTCTCTCTCCTTCTCTCTCTCTCTGTCTCTCATTCTCTCTTGTCTCTCATTCTCTCTTGTCTTTCATTCTCTCTCTTGCTCTCGATCTCTCTTTCTCTCTCTAACTATCTCTCATTCTCTCTCCCTTGCTCTCTCATTCTCTCCCTTGCTCTCTCATTCTCTCCCTTGCTCTCTCATTCTCTCCCTTGCTCTCTCTTTCTCTCTCTCCCCCTCTCTCACTCTACCCTCTCTTGCTCTCTTTTTCTCTCTTATTCTATCTCTTGCTCTCTCATTTTCTTTTTTTTCTCTCTCTTCCCTCCCTCTTTTTCTCTCAATCTCTCTCTTTCTATCTATCTCTCTCTCTCTCTTTCCTCTTGAACACAATTTGCATGAATAATTTAAGGAACAAAGTGTTTACATCAAGTGAATAACGCAAAAAAAAACTTCCAGTACAAAACAAATTTGCCTCCTGTAAGAAGGCAATCACTGACAGCTTACTAAAAAAAGCCATCAAATGATTGGCTCGTTTATATTTATGACGTCACAAATGGCGGCCCATACCACTTGAACACGAACTTTAACTTTATAAAACATATTTCTGCCAAAGAAAAACCCTGTTTTCTTTATTGAAACCATCCCTCAGAGGGTTCAAAAGTTCAAATTCAAGTGTCAAGTTTTTATATTGAATTTGGGCCAAAAAATGACGTCATAGCCACGCCCAGATAAACAAAAAAACAAGAGGAGGAGGAGGAGGCTATAAAAATGAACTCTGATTTGGTTGTCGCTAAAATGAGATTCAGCGCCTTTTTAAATGTAAAAAAAAAATCAATATTAAAAACGGAAAAGACATAGACAGTGGCGCCACCTATTGTAGTAAATACGCGCCCAACCATTATAATTTATAAGTGATCAAAATGACCATCAGATTTATTCTAGCGACATCTAGCGGCCAGTTATTTCAGTTATTTCGTTTAGCAAAATGAAGTTTTTTTTTATAATAGAAAAGATGCTCTCAATTAAAATGCATTAATTGGCAACTTATGAGTAATTAACACGGTCTAATAAATAATATTAATTATTTAAAATACTGTTTGTATTTAATTAGTTTAAAAGGTTATTAAACATTTTAAGACAAAGAAAGTATAATTTAATTGATTGGTTGAATAAACTTCAATGAAAACAAAAACTAATAAAAAAAAGTTCATAAATTTCTTAAAAGTGGTTTTAAAAGTGTGAACGCCTCTTGAATATCTCATTAATTCTGTCTTTCAGAAACAAATTTAAGAGAAACTTTAATGTGTATTTAAAAAAAACTAGAAGGGTACTTCAATCACTTAAGTTTATTTTTATGTTGATATCTTTCAAAATAAACTTTTTATGCGAGTTTGAAAATGATCCAACTTTAAGCAGGCGATATTTTTTAGTATTTTTATCTATAAAAAAAAGTTTATTTTGAAAGATATTAATATGAAAATACCAATAAGTGATTGAGCTACTCTTCTAGTTTCTAAAAAAAAACTCAAGTTTCTTGTCCTTTTTCTCCTGAAATCAAGAATTCAAAAATCAGCTGTACGGATATTTTTATGTTGATATCTTTTAAAATAAACTTTTTATAGAAAAAAAATTTAATTAAAATTAATTTAAATTTTTCTATAAAAAGTTTATTTTGAAAGATAGAAACATAAAAATACCTTGAAGTGATTAAACTACCCTTCTAGTTTTTAAAACACTGAAGTTTCTTTTCATTTTTTGCACCTGGAATTTTACACTTTATAACCAACTTAAGTATATTTAAATGTTGATTATCTTTCAAAATAAGCTTTTTATGACAGCCTTTAATGTGGCCAAACTTTAAAAACAAAATACTTTTAAATTTTTATCTATAAAAAGTTTATTTTGAAATATATCACCACGAAAAATATCCGTAAGTGATTGAACTACCATTCTAGTTTCTAAAACACTTTCAAGTTTCTCTTCATTTTGCACCTGAAAGACAGAATATAACCAACTCAAGTATATTTTGAATGGTAATTATTTTTCAAAATAAGCTTTTTATGTCAGGGTTGAATGTGGCCAAACTTTAAACAATACTTTATTTTTAAATTTTTGTCTTTAAAACGTTTATTTTGAAATATATCAACATGAAAATATTCTGCCCTTCTAGTTTCTAAAACACTTTAAAACTTTCTTTTCATTTTTTGCACCTGGAATAATTTTACATTTTAAAACCACCTTAAGTATATTTAAATGTTGACTATCTTTCAAAATAAGCTTTTTATGTCAGCCTTTAATGTGACCAAACTTTAAAAACAAAACACTTTTTAAATTTGTTATCTATAAAAAGTTTATTTTAAACGATATCGAAGTGAATTTTTAAAGCGAAATTTAACTAAAAAAACTTGCTTCTTACCCATTTTTCTTCTCGTCCAAAGAAATCCATAATAAACGAATACAAATCATCCAACACATGATTTTTCAAAATATATTAAAAATAAAACTTCAACAAAGTTCAATATATTATCATAATAATTCAAATTAAAACATAACCTCAAAACGACCCCCTCTCTCTATATATATACATTTTTTGGCGCCAAAAAACAACAACTAAAATTAACTTATTAAACTAATAATTAAAAGTTAATTAATAAAATGTCATTCAAACACAAAATTAATTTTCATTGTTTAAAATATAACATCACTTGTTTGTTCAAAATGAGCGACACAAAGAGAGAAAGAAAGAAAGAAAGCGGAAAAAACTGAACTAGAAACTTCGTTTGATAAATGCGCAGACCAACCGACCAACCGACCGCCCAACCCTACTCCTCCTCCGTCAAAAAAAAAAAAAACACAAGAGAAAAAAAGTGCTGAAACCGAATACAATGAGAGAGGTTATCGATTTCAAAGAAAAATGTTCCAAATACGAAAAAAAACCCCCCGAATGAAATGAAAAAAAACATCATTAAGGAGGGGCCTAATATTAAAAAAAGGCTTAATATGTTGCAATAATAATAATCTTCTTTATTCACCTCAATGAGAATTAAGAAAACAAACTTTAAGAAGAAGAAAAATATGTTAGAAATTCTCTCCTCCGTTCAATAAACCTGATTAACTAAAAATAAACAATCATTTATTAGAAAACTAATTTAAGAGTTAATTAACTTAAATTTCACCCTGAAAAATAGTCTATACCAACTAGAAGTTATTTTCATCAAACTAGAAGAGCCAAATGTATTCATTTTAATTGTGTTTAAAAATATAATTAGAAATAAAAATTATTCTGTAATTTAAAAGTAGTTTAGAAACTAGAAGAGCTAAATGCATTCAAGTTAATTGTGTTTAAGAATATAATTAGAAATAAAAATTATTCTGTAATTTAAAAGTAGTTTAGAAACTAGAAGATTTCAAGTTAATTGTGTTTAAAATATAATTAGAAATAAAATGATTCTGTAATTTAAAAGTAGTTTGGTTCGTTTTAAACTTTTAGGCCTTGTTTCCACGGGGCGAAAATTTGAACTTTATGAAAATTTCAAATGGCGAAAACTGGAACACACACGTGAGCACCCGCCCATTGACTATCATAGGCAAAGATCACGTTTGTTCAATTTTTCACCAGTTGAAATTTTCATAAAGTTCAAATTTTCATCAAAATGGAAACAAGGCCTAATATCTAGTAAAACACACCTGAGAGTTTAAATGCATTTAAATAATAAACGTGTTCTACAGAGCCCTCTGTGAAGGACAAACAAACAATATGTCGAATTCAATTTATTCCGTTAATTAATCTGAAAATATTGAGTTAATACTTAAATATAATAATATAAACTATTGACATAAAAATATTGATTTAGTATTTCAATTTTTAAAATATTAATAATAAAAGTCAGTTTTTATTTGGTGTTCATGTCCTTAACTGGATTCCGTATAATTCAAATAAACACATTTGAATTCATTTAACTCATGTGTTGTGTACAAAAGGTAATAGAGAAGAAAAAAATGTTTATTTTTCATAAGTTATCCTTCCTAAAAATGTTATTCTAGTTTCAAACTAAGTTTGAAAAGTAAAATTTTCAACATTTTTGTCTAGACATAAAAGGTTATTGACCTTCAAGTGTCCATTTATTATATAGGCCTATATATAAAAGATGAACAAAAGCAAAAAAAAAGGATCTTTTAATATAAATTTGGGTGCAATTCTTTTAGGTCCCCCTTCATAAATATATATACTGTGTATATATTGCAACTTCATTGAGAGAAGATTGTATTAAAAGGAAAAAAAATGGGGTCTCTCAACTTTTCTCTTAGCTCAATTGGGTCTTATCTTATGGGAATTCTTTTAAGTTATACTTTAGTGTCAACAATATGGCCACTTTAGGAAAAGTTATGTCTTTGTATTGCCCTTTTTTCCTTTCTTCTTTGTTTTTTGTTTTTCCTGTTTCTGTTCTTATATCAAACGAATGGAACTGAATTTCCGGTATGTTTCTTTTGAAGGTGGAACGAATCCGAAATTTTTTAGAATCCGAATTCTAAAAGGTTCTCGAATCCCTCAAATCCTAAAAGGTTCGCGAATCCCTCAAATCCTAAAAGGAGAAATTCTCGAATCTCACGAATCTCGAATCTCTCGAATCCTTCAAATATAAGAATCCTATATTATTCATTAACAAAATACAAATAAATGAAATAATATTAAATATTAAATTATTAATAATAAAAAACAAGTGTGGCTTCACTCAGGATTGCCACAAGGTGGTGATATTGGTAATCCGGATAACAACCAAAATTGCAACAATCGCCGGTTTTTTTTGTTAGTGAACGCTTCTATTGGACGTCAATGGAGTTAAAACTAATTTTATCAAAATTTTTAACAGTTTTTTTTTAAGGTTAGGATTCGAAAGACGAAAAAAAAAGCGGAAAGATTCGAGTTTTCGAGTCTCGAATATTTTTCAAGATTCGCCGGATTCGAATGGTCCCATCCCTAATTTATTTGTTTTCTCTCAAAAGAAACAACAATTCCATGTTTTATTAAGTCGCCAAAATAGCCAAATATGCAAATAAAAAATAATCGAATATCTACATTTCAGAAGCAACATTAAAACAATAAATTGAAAGTGTCTTAAAAACTAGAACAGTAAATAAGTCATCGATGCTCCAGGGGTTGTTTACGCCCCGAGGGAGTAAATCTTTTTACCCGTTCTCAACCTATTACGGCCGTGGTCAATTGTGGGCCACGTGAACCCACTTCTGACCACGGTTGGCCGTTTTTAGGGCTCGGGTTGCCGACGCACTCTGCCGGGTTCTAACCGACCCGGATCAGTAGCGCTTTTCGACGGCAAAAATGAACCACTTAAAATTATTATTTTTATCTTTGATATCTTTTAAAATAAACTTTTTGTTATATTAGCAAATTCATATTTTCAAAGTTTTCATTTTTTCCTAGTAAATTTTATACATAAAAATGGTGAACAGAAGAAGAAATAAATGTAATAATGTTATTGCCTTTATTACATTTTATTTGCTTTAGATTTTTTTATGATATTGTAAAAATGAAATCATTCCAGACTGAAATCAAATTAATACGAAATAGAACAATTTTTATGATGATATAAAAATGAAATTTTTATGCTTTTTCATCTTAAAACATTGAACCAAATCCCCCTAAAAAAATCAAATTACATTTAGTATTTCACTTCCGGAATTTTTTTCTCAAATCAAAAACAAAACCAAAAAGACTAAATTAAACAATATCTAAAAAAATGATAAAATCAAATAATAAAACTACAAAAAAATTGAGATGCAAGCTCAGTCTACACCATTTTGAGCCCAGTGGGTCCATAAAACCCACAAAGTCTACATACTGGGCTTTTAGAAAAACCCACAAAAGCCCAATGGGCTTTTTGATGAAGTCAACAGCAGCCCAAAAAAGCTAAGCAAGCCCATGTGGCCCACAAAAGCTTAATTTCTGGGCTTTTTAGAGAAGCCCATAAAAGGCCCAGGGCTTCTTCCTTAAGTTGAAAGTCCAAGAAAACACAGCTAGCCAATGAGACCCACCATAACCAATTTTCTGGCCTTTTGTCAACTGGCCCACGGGGCTTTATGTTTGTCTCTAGTGCTAATGAAATGGATGGTACAAGTGGAACCAAATGGTACAAGTGGAACCAAATGGTACAAGTGGAACCAAATGGTACAAGTGGAACCAAATGGTACAAGTGGAACCTATGGGACAAGTGGAACCTATGGGACACGTGGAACCTATGGGACACGTGGAACCTATGGGACACGTGGAACCTATGGGACACGTGGAACCTATGGGACACGTGGAACCTATGGGACAAGTGGAACCAATGGGACAAGTGGAACCAATGGGACAAGTGGAACCAATGGGACAAGTGGAACCTGTGGGGCAAGTGGAACTACCGGGACTGATGAGTTCAAATAACTAACAGAACTCGAGAGACCCAAAAGAGATAAAAACTCAAACAGGAAACGGATGAGATGGGATCAAAAAATTTTTTTTTGCTACTTTTAGTCACTAGCGACCCAAGTGTCAAAAGTTGAAAAGTATTTGCTTTTAAACAAATAACAACAATAAAAAAATCGTTCATTTGTATTGAAAAGTTCTCAACGACCAGAAATTCCGTAAATTTAATTCGTAATTATTAGGGTTCGGATTTTTATGCAGTATTAAGCAAATGTTTCTCAATCTGTGGCTCAAGGGAAAATTGTGAAGTAACAATCCAGTTTAGATAAACCAACAATTGTTTTTTTTTAATCAAAAACACTGGTTAGAGGCTAGACATCTAGGTAGCAATCGATAGTAACCAGAAATCTAGCCTCTAACAAAGCCTTTTTGATTAGAAAAAAAAACAATTGCAGTTGCTCTAATGATGATGATTACTTCAGAATTGGCACTTGGGCCACAGATTGAGAAACATTTGTTTAATTTTGCATAAAAATCCGAGCCATAGTAATTATATATAAACTTCGCAATAATGACTTATTTTAGTAGGCCTAATGAAATAGGCCCTACATGACATTTAAAAGGTGATTTCTGATAAACACTACAGAAGCAAGACAAACCTCTGGACATTCAGCGCCATCTATTAACTAAAAGAGAAATCTCATCCCATATGTTCTGAAAATCCCAAATATCAATCAATACCACATAACCAATACCAATACCACATACCTTTTTTTTTCTCAAAAAAAACGACCAAAAGTGAGTGAAGAATCGTCTGCTTTTTTAAGCTAGAAGAAAGACATCTTGTTTTAAATGTCATCCATTTTTGTACGCCCATTGAATCCTATTGTAACTGAATTGCTAAGTACAGTTTGCGCCCTCTATTGGCCACACTCAAGTTTAGCCACAAAATGCTCCATGGGAAGAACTTTTGCAAGTTTTTAGTTGAGTTACCTCTGTAGGTGTTACCTTGCTAGGGGTTTGGCCAATAGATGGCGCCCCCTCAACTTAAAAACTAAATTTCTCCACATTTCAATGTTTACACAATTTGTTAACAAATTGAAGTAAACAATCAAGATTTTCTTTAAAAAAAGAAATGTAAAAAAAGAGGGAATATGAGATGAATAAAAAGAACTTCATAAAAGACAGGCTTCACAAATTAAAATTAAAGGCAACTCAGCCGCGACGATTTCTATAAACCTTGCATCCCTATTGATGCTGCCACCTACGTACAATCCAGTTGCCACAAGTATCCGCAAGATGGCAGCATCATTGCCAAATAGCTCAAATGTTCATATACAGGGTGTTCATAAAGTAACCTCGTGCAGTTTCAATTTTTAATAACTTCAACTTATATGTTTTTTAATTATATTTAACACAATTAATTATGGATCGGATTTTTATGCAATATCAAGCAGGCGTTGTTTCTCAATCTGTGGCCCCAAGCACAAATTGTGAAGTAATCATCATCATCATCATCATACTTTTTCTAATCGAAAAGGCTGGTTAGAGGCTAATTGTCTAGTTACTATCAGTCTCAGTAGTTGACAACTGATAGTAACTAGACAATTAGCCTCTAACCAGCTTTCTCGATTAGAAAAAAGTATGCTGCTCTAATGAAGACCAGTGTTTTTGATTAAAAAAAAGGGTAATTGTTTTTTTTTTCTCCCTAAAAATCGTAACTTCAGGATTGGCTCTTCGCCACACACATTGAGAAACACCTGCTTGATATTTCATAAAAAACCGATCCCTTTATATCGTATAATTATAAAAGTGAAGTTATTATAATTGGAAAGTGCACAAAGACAGAATAGACACCCTGTATATATAGTAGATTATGCAATGGTCATTGTTGCATTGCGTAATAAAAATACCTATCAGTGATTGATGATTAAATCTGACAACACTGAAGGGAATAATATAATCATAAATAATAACAGATGTAACAATTTTGACATAAAGCCAAAGGTGTAAAAAAAATAGAACCAATAATATCGATTTTACGCCATATTTTTCGGTCATATTTTCAAATAACATTTCACATCTTTTACTTTAAAAAAACCACATTAAGATTTACTTTAAATGAACTGATATGAAGAATTCTATTTTTAGCACAATTGCAGTTTAGCACACGTTTAGCATATGTTTATGCAAATGATTATATTGACCAGAGCAGAAGTTTTTTTCTTCTTTCTAATAAACTCTAACTTACATGAATAAGAAATTTAATTTGCGCTTAATTAATTAATTTAATAGAAAACAGTTGAAGCGCTTTACATTAGGCCTACGTAAAAATGTGCTAAAATGGTACTAAATTGCTAATGCTAAAGTGCCAACATATATATCAACTTCTGAGTAAATTACTAACAGTGGTGCAAAGTATTCTCTCTCAATTATTTGCACAATGTTTTAATTTTTTGCTAAAAATATTTTTAGGTAAATTTGAATTGCAAAACTACTAAACATTTGCTAAACTAAAAAGTCATCCAACCTAGCAAATATGCAGTATTGAGTTTATAGCTTGAAATTTTGCTGCTAAAAGCTGCAAAGCAGTAGCTTTAAAGTTGTAAACAGAAAATATGCAGTATTGGACTTTGTTGCTTGAAAATTTTCCTGCTAACGAAAACAGCTGCAAAGCAGTAGCTTTAAAGCTGCAGACAAAAAATATGCAGGTTTGAGTTTGTTGCTTGAAAATTTTCCTGCTAACGAAAACAGCTGCAAAGCAGTAGCTTTAAAGCTGCAGACAAAAATATGCAGGTTTGAGTTTGTTGCTTGAAAATTTTCCTGCTAAAAAAAGAGCTGCAAAGCAGTAGCTTTAAAGCTGAGGACAAAATATGCAGTATTGGACTTTGTTGCTTGAAAATTTTCTTGCTAACGAAAACAGCTGCAAAGCAGTAGCTTTAAAGCTGCAGACAGAAAATATACAGCCAGATCTTTACAATTTCAATAAAATGTGTAATGTTCTCACTCTCAGGATTGACAAGCCAGAATTGACCCATCTGTACCCAGCTTTATACTTGAGAGATATTTATTCCCTATAGATGTGACTAAAAAGAAAGAACAAACAAATTTGTTTGTCACACAGACTGACATAGAAATATACAGAGAGATCCTATGGGTTTTCTCATGTCTACTCCACCGAGAAATTGATTTGGTGCAAAATCCAAAGAGAAAGGACCCACACTACCAAAAAAAAAACGCAGAAAAAAAAGAAGAAATTTATCCCCTCACGAAATTAGATAGACAATAACCAATAGGAGCATCACACATCCCCAATGGAATCTCGTAAAATAATAGAAAGATTGACTGCAAAGAACCGGGCTAGACTAATAAAGTTAGATTGAAGCCAAGTAAAGGCGACAGGCCACACACATACACCCCCACATCAGAACGACCCACCAAATCACCCCCCAAAAAAGGTGCAATCATGTGCAAACGTATAAATCAAGCGGACGCCATCATAAAAAAAACCTTTCCATACCTTCATGTTGAAGACACATTGACATTTAAAATAAATGTCAACACTATTTTCTTGCAATTTAATTAAAAAGAATCCAGACAATTTTACGAGCGATATCCGCAAAAAAAACAGATGGCGCCACATTTGCTCTGGTAAGTATCACATATAACACAGCACGTTTCGAAACTCAACAGTTAGATCAACAGCTCACTCACAAATAGCCAGCCAAAGGGCTACAAGGTCATCATCATCCATCACTATGTTTCAATAGATCAAGATAATTAACCCTTTCACAATAAGTCATTCATCAATGCTTTTAATGCGTCAAGGTCATCTACCACTAGCTTTCCTTAATGAAAGGTCAACTAGCACTAGCTTTATATAGAGGAAGGTCATCCAGCAGTAGCTTTATATATTGCAAGGTCATCCAGTAGTAGCTTTATATATTGCAAGGTCATCCAGTAGTAGCTTTATATATTGCAAGGTCATCCAGTAGTAGCTTTATATATTGCAAGGTCATCCAGTACAAGCTTTCCAATAGTAAAGGTCATCCAGTACAAGCTTTCCAATAGTAAAAGGTCATCCAGTACAAGCTTTCCAATAGTAAAAGGTCATCCAGTACAAGCTTTCCAATAGTAAAGGTCATCCAGTACAAGCTTTCCAATAGTAAAGGTCATCCAGTACAAGCTTTCCATAGTACAAGGCCATCCATCAATAGTTTTAAATGAATCAAGGTCAGTCATAACTAGTTTTAAATGATTAAAAGATCACCCAACACCAGCTTTCAATGACACAAGGTCATATATATCTAGATTTCATAGAATCAAGGTCATTCATCTACAGCTTTCATTAAATCAAGGTCACCCATCCCTAGTTTTCATTGAATCAAGGTCATCTATATCTGGCTGTCAATGCCTCAAGGTCATCCCTACCTTGCTTTCAATGGCTCAAGGTCATTTTTCTTTAAATGACATTTAAAGGGCGACTTAAAGGTCGTTTGGTACATTAAGTCTGCAAATAACTAAAGGCGTTATTTGGTGTGCTTTAAGAGAACGCGGCAAAAATATTAAGTTTTCCAACGGACAAAATTGCTCTTTTAAGATGTACTTTTCTATTACCCTTATTCTGTTGCATCTTACCTAAAGAAAATCTTTACGATTTCCTTACGCTTGACATAATTCGTAAAAGATGTTTTCATCGAGAAAGAGAGAGAAAAAAGTGTGAAGAAAACTGAGGTCATTAGAATAGCACACCGTACATTTTCATCAGTAGAGTAATTTGTCAAGAAGAAACTATGTTTGCCTTTTATACAACATTCCCCCGCCCCGCCCCGCCCCCCAAAATGAAGTGGACATCATAAAAGGGGGGATGAGGGGAACGGGGCCAACGAATGCACATAACGCTCCGTTGACCAGAAAACAACATCAAAACCCTTTCCTCGGTTAAGCTGAAAAGCAGCTTTAGAACAAGACATTTTGCACGCCCTTTCTTTTTTTACTTAAAAAAAAGTTGGGTTCACAGTAAGGTCTTTTTCCCTTGTCAACATTAAGCCCCACTTTAGTACAAATCAATCTCAAAAAAGCAGTGTGGCTAGAAAATCACCCTCTCCTGATGGGTCGATTCTCAATCAAGAGCTAACCATTCGCTAGCTAACAATGTAGGGTAGATGGATGCAAGCGAATGACGATAACCAGGGCACAAAGACGAATAAGTCAGCAGATCACAGATCCCTCTGCCATAGGCCAACCGGCTGCTTGCAGAGTATTTTTTGTAATTGTAATTGTAATCGAACAGAAACAAGATCAATGTAATCGGTATCAAGCTTTTGCTACAATGATGGAAAGCTACACAAGCATAAGGCTGTTGACACAACTTCTCTTATCAACAGTCAATAGTTAAAAATTTGACCTTTAAATTACCACAACTGCAAAATTTGACCTTCAAATTGATCCTAGCTACAAAAACTTGACCTTCAAAATGATCCCAGCTGCAAATATTTGACCTTTAAATGATCCCAGCTGCAAAAATTTGACCTTTAAATGATCCCAGCTGCAAAAATTTGACCTTTAAATGATCCCTAGCTGCAAAATTTGACCTTTTAAATGATCCCAGCTACAAAAATTAACCTTCATAATGATCCCAGCTACAAAAATTAACCTTCATAATGACCAAAGTTGCAAAATTGACCTTCATAATTACCAAAGTTGCAAAATTTGTCCATCAAATGACAACAGAGGTAATCCGTATGTCCTTTTTTAATGTCAATGTATTCTTTACGTCAAGAGAATATTACATTTAATGGTCTCTGATACATCTTGACAGGCAAGTGTGCTCAGCAAGATGCAGTCGTTTGCCCCGCCCTTTTATGAGTTTCATCAATTTCCAATTGGTTTGTTATCTGGTCTGACGTCACACATGCCCCGCCCTTTTCAATTTCTAATTGGTTGATATTTGTTCTGACGCTTATAAAAGGGCGGAGGCAAACGACTGCATCTTGCTGGATACACTTGTCTCTTACATCTTGCTGGTGCCTAAGTTAAGTTCCGAAATTTCACCTCCGAAACCCACGTTTATTCTTTACAAATCATTAGACACATTGCATTGAAAACCATAAGGGCGTGTCTTAGCGATTTAAACATGCAATTTCATTTTTTTTTCTTCTTCTCATTGTTCTATTGGTTCCCAATAATGGATCCTTCGCAATCATAATAAAAATCCATATAAGTCCCTGTTATATTCTAAAAATGAGGCCCACTAACAACAACAATTGTGTGTTTGTGTAGGTCTCATGTTTAGAATATATTATATTGTGTGCCAAATCATAAAGAGAAGATAAAATTCTTCAAAAAAAAAAAAAGCTTCTTTTCTTGAGCCATCATTTGATGCATGGCTGAGAAACTAAAACAAAGGGGGAACTTCTTTTTCGGGAAGCTTTTGCAAATAAGGCGAAAAAAAAAACACATTTCCATAATAAATATACCTAAGGCAAATTCGTCATCATAACGAACGTAAAAAAGTATGCAAATAAGAAAAACGCAAAATGAGCTTTTACTTTTTCTTATTTCTCACTGTTTTTCTTCTTCTTCTCATTTTCTTTATAAAAACAATTGCAAGCGAATCACAAACAAAAGAAAAATGTCTGCGAGTTGGAGAATTCATAAATGAAAAAAAAGCTATTCATCAACAAAATGCAATGTGTTCGGATTTTTATGCAATATCAAAGCACAAATGTTTCACAATCTTTTCCCATCACAAAATGCTAATAACAATGTTTTTGACAAAAATGTTGGTAGCATGCCCAACCCCTGTACAAGGCTCGCGTTACTTTTTTATTGTTAGTAAAAACTTATAAGCTCGCGAGCCACAATAATGGCCCTTTGCAGGATTGTATCAAATTAAGAATCGAGGCATGTTGCCAATGTAACACACCTTGTGTTTAATTTATCATCATATCTTTTCAGAATGAGCAAAAAAAACCTCAACTATTAAAAATATATTTAACATGTGTTGTGTATTTTCTTGTGTTTTCAATAACTAAGGATGGTTGGTTCCAAAATACACACAAAAAATTCAGCTGAAAATAGAATTTATCTAATTTGAATAATTCTATTTAGTTTTATTTTTCTATTTTCTTTCTATTTTTCCGGGTTCTTTCTATTTTTTTCTTCCTGTTTGTCCGATTTGTTCCTGTTTGTTACTGTTGTTTCTGTTTGTCCATTTTCTTTCTGCTTTTCGGTTTCCTTTCTTTCTGTTCATTCATTTTGTTTCTGTTTGTCTGTTTTCTTTTTCTGTTTTCTTTCTATTTTTCCGGGGTTCTTTCTATAAAAAAAAATGCATGCGGTTTTTTCTTCTGACCCAGTTGGCATCCAATCAAAAAACACCTTGCCATACAAAAATAATTAATTACAATTAAAATTAAAAGGCCAATATTGACATAATATTGATATTCATACGAAGCTTTTTAAATGTCATCAGTCAATAGTAACCTAAATGGATTCACTGAAATCAATTTTGGCTACGTTTTTGATTAAGAGCGTAGATCCACGTCCATCTTGTTGTTTTGAGCAGACGACAACGAGACAAATGAGAGTTCTTATATAGTGTTACTAAAACTGAAAGAAATCACCTCACAATCGCTCAATTCAAATACAGTAAAGCGCAAAATGCAATAAAAACTATTGTTCTTCACGTGCTCGATTTATATAATTTTTGAAAAGGTCTTTCTATTTTTAAACAACGTTCAAAGTCGTTCGTTTTTTCAACCCCATGTTAAATCCCATTGGCCCCAAAACCGTCCCACAAACATTTGAAAAACTCTCGTTAAAACTGATTTAGAACAATAACAAAATAATTAGCACATAGATTCATGTATTGGCTTCACGATGTTTCCTTTTTATAAATTTTGAAAAGGTCCTTCTATTCTTTAATAACGTTTAAAATCGTACGTTTTTAAACTCCATGTTAAGTCCCATAGGACTAAAACACCGTCCAACAAAAGTTAAGAGAACTCTGATTAAAAATGATTTAGAGCAATCAGAAAAATTAGCACGTACTTACACGTGTTTATTGCCTTCAGGATTATTCCTTTTTCTAAATTTTAAAAGGGCTTTCTATTTTTAAATAACATTTAAAATCTTACGTTTTTTTAACTCCATGTTAATTCCCATAGGACCAAAAAAACGTCACCAAAACATTTGAAGAACTCCCATTAAAAACGACTTAGAACAATAACAAAATAATTATTACGTGCATTAATCTACTGGCTTCACAATGTTTTCTTTTTATAAAATTAGCACGCGAAATTATTTTTCAATTAATTATTATGTGACTTCGAACCGGGAGAAAAAAAGTTAAAAAACCGTTTTTCAATCAACAACGATCGCAGCGCCTACATTCGGAGAAATTTTGAACTAAACGATGTATCTAGCCTCTTAAAAATTTAATGCCAGGGACACACACATGCAGAGAAACGTAAAAGAAAACATGTAAGAAAACAGAAAACAGAGAATTCTTCTGTTTTCAAGTGCAAGAAACAGAACAGAACCTGAGATAGAGCTTTGCTCTCTTATCTTTTCTGTTCTTTCCTGCTTTCTGTTATAAAATGAACCAATAGGATTGTATCATTGTAGTTTGTTGCATGAGATCATCAAAACATTTTTGTAGACTCAAAGCAAACAACTTGGCTGACAACTACAGTCAAACGTATGTTGTCTATTGTTTCACAATAGATGGCGTGTCGCATTTCTGTTCTGCATGTGTGTTCATCACATGCAGAAACAGAAAAAAAAAAGAAATAGAACAGAATTTCTTGTGTTGACATGGTTTTCTTTCTGTTGTCTGTTTCTGCATGTGTGTCCCTGACTTTAAGCATCCCTTCATTTTACACCTGAAAGTCAGAATAATCAGATTTCGAGATTGTTTCCACTTTAAAACCACCTTTAAGCACATTAGGTCCAAGTACAAAACATAAATTTGACAATTTGAACTTAAAACTTAAACCCTCTCAACAAGGTTGCAACCCAGAACACAGCTGAAAAGATTCAAATTGAAGTTCAAAAATGCTCATTTTTTTCTTCTTGAATTCGGACCTTGTCGATTGCAAGCTGATTATAATATGCAAAATGAAAAGGGTTAAATAAAAAATTTGGAATCATTCAGAATCCTAGTTTTTTGATCAATAAAAGCCTCAAACTTTTAAAGAAAGAAAAAAAAACTTTCTGCCTTTCTAGTTTCTATTTATAGAAATCCCAGATTTCATTTGGAAAAGAAAAAAAGTATAAAATTAAATTAGAATAACATATTGAAGAATGAAAAAAAAAACTGTTTCCATATGTCGAGATCACTTTTTTTTTCTTCTGTTGTCATGGTTACAACACATTTTTGAGATTGAGCCTTTAAAAACCGCTTTTCTTACTTTTATTCATCACTTTATGTTGATTGCTTATGTAGATATAGACGAAATTCAGAAAAAAAAATGTCGTTTTGTCAAACTTGAAAAATCCTGCAAAAAAAAAAGCTCAAGTATTTTATTTACTTTTTTCTTCAATGCTGAGAATCCTATTCCTCCTCCTCCTACAATGTAAACCAGAATCATAAAAAGCCATGACTTTATATTGTTTTAAAACACGTGGTTTTTAAAACTGCTGTGACACCATGTATTTTGTCTCTTTATGAAGCCTCGTTTTCACGGCGGCGATAGTTCTTTCGTGAGAGTAGCTGTCATGAAAGTTGCGATAGTTCACTCTCTCACGATAGCAACTGTCTGAATGTCTTGAAGTAACGGTGATAGTTGTCTGTCACATGACAATGTGACATCTACTTCAAAGATATCATCATTGAATATAAATAGCTAAACTTGAAAAAAATTTCTAAACTTAAAAAAGTTTAGCTATTTTCTTTCAAGTTTAGCTATTTTTTTGCAAGATTAGCTATTTTTTCATGTTTAGCTATTTTTTCAAGTTTAGCTATTTTTCATGTTTAGCTATTTTTTCAAGTTTAGCTATTTTTTCAAGTTTAGCTATTTTTGTTCAAGTTTAACTATTTTTGTTCAAGTTTAGCTATTTTTTACAAGTTAGCTATTTTTGCAAGATTAGCTATTTTTTCAAGTTTAGCTATTTTTACAAGATTAGCTATTTTTCAAGTTTAGCTATTTTTTCATGTTTAGCTATTTTATTCAAGTTTAGCTATTTTATTCAAGTTTAGCTATTTTATTCAAGTTTAGCTATTTTATTCAAGTTTAGCTATTTTATTCAAGTTTAGCTATTTTTGCAAGTTTAGCTATTTTTGCAAGTTTAGCTATTTTGTTTTCAAGTTTAGCTATTTTGTTTTCAAGTTTAGCTATTTTGTTTTCAAGTTTAGCTATTTTGTTTTCAAGTTTAGCTATTTTTTATGTTTAGCTATTTTTTCAAGTTTAGCTATTTTTGTTCAAGTTTAGCTATTTTTGTTCAAGTTTAGCTATTTTTTCAAGTTTAGCTATTTTTGTTCAAGTTTAGCTATTTTTGTTCAAGTTTAACTATTTTTGTTCAAGTTTAACTATTTTTCTGTCTCTTCTTCTAAGCCCTAATTCAGTTAAAATTAGAAATCTTTTTCTTTAATCTTTTTCTCTAAACGAATTTTGTTTTTTTTTACAGAATAAACTAAGTTATAAATAAATCTGAACAAAACACTAAGAAAAACTGTGAAAACTTTAATGATAAATGTCTTGCTTAAGAAAAATGCAGTTGCCTAACATTTTAAAAAGGAAAAAACAATTTCCGCTCTAAACCTTTTCTTCTTCTTCAACTTTCACACACAAAAAAAAAACACCCCAAAAACTAGTAAAAAAAAATGTTGATTGAAATTTTTTCAGTATTTTTGGATTAAATATTAATCTCAAATACAGAAAAAAACCAAAACTCATGAAGAATATTAAAAAAAAAATTTCTATAAGAAAAAAAAACCACTAAAATTCTTCGACACAAAATTGTTCCCAATGGAGAAAATGAAGTATACAAGAAATCGATAAGTTAAGCACCTTCTTTTCAAAATAACCTATTGAATTTCTACAGCCTCCACCCAACCTCCATCCTAACCCCTCTCCCACTCGCCCCCCCCTCCCAAAAAAGGCCCTTAGAAATAACTTCTCGACTGAACCTCCAGCCTAAAACTCTCCAAAAGTTTACTTCAGGTAATTTAAAGTCCCTTAAAGAATATAAATCACCTATAAGAAGAGAAACATTAACATATTTTTTCTTTGAAGAGATTGATTGTTAAAAATTTAAAATGAAGCATCATTCATTTTAAACAATTCTCTGTGTTGAATTAAATGGGTTGTGACCCTCAAACTTTTACAATATTGATTTGTGCTGCTACACACATTGGCTGGTGTGTTCAGTTTCTAAAGGCGCAGTCACACTAGGCTGGTTTACAAGCCGCTGGTTGCTGCTGACTATTAGCAGCAACAGCAAGCAGCAGCTGCTTTGGGTTCACACTTGTCCAGTCACTGCTGGTATTAGCAGTGCAAGTCATCCAATCATCATCTTGCAAAAACACAATCTCTAACAACAACCAACCCAAGCAGTGGAGTTTCAACTACCACTAGTGCCACTACTAGCAACAAAAAGTTCACACTAGATGGCAGCAGCAGGAAGGGAGTCACATGACCAGCTGGTAGCTGCTAAAGTTGGACAGGTCCAACTTCACCAGCCGCTGTTAAAATCACTAGCCCGCTGGAGAAAGCAGCTGCTAGTAGCAGTTCAGACTATGCTGCTACAGCGCTACAACCAGCCAGCAACAACCAGCGGCTTTGAAACCAGCCTAGTGTGACTGCGGCATAAGCGTCTCTTTATTGCGCTTGTTGCATTGAACGCATCGCGCTTGCATTTCAGTTGGCGCCTTCTTATTGAATGAACTCAGCTAGCCCTAAAAAGTACTTATCTTAAAAAAAAAAAAAGATCTAAAAAAAAAGTCCACAAATTAAAAAAAATGTTTAAAAATAATTATACAAAAATGACAAAAAATATCTAATTATTTAATAAAAAACGACCCAAATTTAAAAAAAAATGTTTAAATTTCCTGAAAAGGTCTAAAAAGAGTAACTGGTCTCAAAAGCTCAAATTCATCCACAAATTCACAAACGTTAAAGAAAAGTTAAGAGATTAGATCCACGTCGTCCATCTTGTTGTTTTGAGCAGATGACAGCAAGACAAATGAGTGTTCTTGTATGGTGTTACTAAAACTGCAAGAAATCGCTTCACAATCGCTCAATTAAAACACAGTAAAGCGCAATATGCAATAAAAAGTATTGTTCTTCACGTGCTCGATTTATATAGTTTTTGAAAAGGTCCTTCTATTTTTAAAGAAGGTTCAAAGTCGTTCGTTTTTTAACCCCATGTTAAATCCCATTGGCCCCAAAACCGTCCCACAAACATTTGAAAAACTCTCGTTAAAACTGATTTAGAACAATAACAAAATAATTAGCACATACATTCATGTATTGGCTTCACGATGTTTCCTTTTTATAAATTTTTAAAAGGTCCTTCTATTTTTTAATAACGTTTAAAATCGTACGTTTTTAAACTCCATGTGAAGTCCCATAGGGCTAAAACACCGTCCAACTAAAGTCAAGAGAACTCTGATTAAAAATGATTTAGCGCAATCAGAAAAATTAGCACGTACTTACATGTGTTTATTGCCTTCAGGATTATTCCTTTTTCTAAATTTTAAAAGGGCTTTCTATTTTTAAATAACATTTAAAATCTTACGTTTTCTTAACTCCATGTTAATTCCCATAGGAGCAAAAAACCATCCCACAAAACAAAACAACTCAGAACAATAACACGAAATTAGCACGTGCATTAATCTTATTGGCTTCACGCTGATTGCTTTTTATAAGATTAGCACGTGAAATTATTTTTATATTAATTATTATGTGACTTCGAACCGGGAGAAAAAACGTTAAAAAACCGTTTTTCCATCAACAACGATCGCAGCGCCTACATTCGGAGAAATTTTGAAATAAACGCTATATCTAGGCTCTTAAAGAAAAAATATCAAAAGTGAATTTTTTTTTGGTAAAAAAAACGGCCAAAATTAAAAAAAAAATGTTTAAAATATCTGAAAAGGCCTCAAAAGGGTTTAACTAACTGGCCCCAAACGTTCAAAAAAAGTCTACAAATTAATAAAAAAATGTTTAAAAAATAAACCATAAAAAAATCACAAAAATATCTAGATTGAGTTTTTGAAAAAAAACGGCCAAAATTTATAAGTTTAAATTCTCTGAAAAGATCTAAAAAAAACGGGTAAAACTGGTCTGAAAAATTACTAAAATTTCCACAACAATTTTACAAATTCACAAAAGTTAAAAAAAAACATAAAAATGAGAAAAATATCAAGACTGTGTTCTACGGTAAAAATAAACGGCCAAAATTGCGGGCGTTCATAGACGAGCGACGTTTAGTGGACGAGATGAACTGCAAAAAAAAAAAGTAATTCTCATGTAACCGAACCCAACGACTCCTCTCTCTAGCCGGTAGGTTGAGACGTTGTTTCGGTCACACGTCGACCACTTTTTGCAGTTCATCTCGGCCACTAAAAGTCACTCGCCTGTGAACCGCCCCTAAAACAAAACCAATAACAAAACCTCACAAAAAAACAAACAGCTGCAACAAATTAAACCCCAGAATAAAATAGGATCCCACATACTCACTTAAAATAGAAAATCCTTCCATCTTGTGCCACATTGGCGCTCCAATCATCTTTTAGTTTTCGATTCAAATCCAATAAGAAACTACTGTGACGTAACACATTGGCCGCCGTCGAATGATACATTGCCTCATTAGCAAATCCAAAATAATAACTTTTGTCTTTTTTTAAAAAAAAAACCTAACGCGGCTTAAAAAAAAAGTTCAAAGTTCACTTTTCTATCGTTGTATCATCGATGACGTCATATCAATCACATGGTGTCGTCATTGACAGCTTTTTTTTTTTTCAAAATCACGTGACCTGTCCAGTTGATGCTTTCGCTTACAAAGCGTTTCTGCGGACAGAAAATAAAAAACACACATAGGTAAAGCAACTCCATATTAGAAACGAAAACGACAAAAGTGAGTGAAGAATCGTCTGCTTTTTGAAGCTAGAAAGGAAGCCATCTTGCCAAATATGAGGACGACACAAAGCAGCAAATCTCGTACAGCATGGCAAGCTTATTTTAAAGTGGGACGACATTATTGGTGAATCTCGTACACCCTGTAATCATATTCTAACTAAAGCTCTAAGTGCAGTCTGCGCCATCTAGTGGCAACACTCAGTTTTGACACCAACTTTTATAAGCTAGAAAGAAGACATCTTTTGTCAAGGAGGAGGACGACACAGGACGGTGAATCTCATACAGAATGGCAAACTTGTTTTAAAGGGTGACGACATTATTGGCGAATCTCGTACACCCTGTAATAATATTATAACTAAAGCTCTAAGTACAGTCTGCGCCATCTAGTGGCAACACTCAATTTTGCCACCAAAAGCTCCATAGGAAGAGTTTTTAGTTGATTTACCAAGCTGTATATATTTATCTTGGTTGCAATGTGTTTTACATGTAACAAAATGATATCATCAAAAGGGTTAACAACAGGTTGGTTGCCTAGCAACCCAAAAAAATAAATATCAACATCATAGAACGGGTTATTTTTTTTTTCCGGGTTTCTTTTTTTTTTTTTAAAATCTTTGTTGGTTGCTTAGTTACAGGATAATGCCGATGCTGTTCTTTTTTTAAAGGGAGAAACACAGAGATAAAGATAGATTGTGGTCAAACTTTTCTAATGGTCAAAGTGAAATTTATCTCCATTTACTTTTACATTTGTTATTTAAAGGCAAAAAAGGCAATGTAAACACGCCTCTTTCTCTCAAACACTTGATTATTCTCTGTCTTTCAGATGCAAATATATTTTAGACAAAATTTTCAAAAAATAAAAATACTGTCTGCTTAAAGTTGGGTCATTTTTAGAGGTGGCAAAGGGTAGAACCGAACCGTTTCTATTCGGTTCGGAACCGGTTTAATCAGTTTAGCCGGTTCGCCATGGTTTTGGAAACTGGTTCTGATCAGTTCGTCGATCTTCACAAACCGGTTCTCAATATGCATTAGTAGATTTTTTTAGCACATCAGTTAGAGGTGGTGAAGAGTAAAACTAAACCGAATCTAATTGGTTCGAAACCAGTGATGAGGGTAACACGGGGTAGAAATATCCATGGACTTTTCTTATGTTTTGAAAAACAAACAAACTACTTCAGAATGTTAATTCTTATAAACTAGTGGGGTAACCTATCATAAATGACGGGAGCAAAATTCACAGGCAATTGTGCTCATGCGCGTCGTTTTTTCCTTTTTTTACTCCTTTCCTCTCAATTTCAGTCACCCCCTCCCACTTTTTCCCCCTCCACGTTTCTCTCTCCCCTTCTACACTTTCCAACTTAATATCATGGTCATATAGTTGATCTTGAGAAAAAAAAGCGGTTCATTTATTCATTTAAATTTATATAAATTCCGACGTGCTTCAAGGTTTTTTGTGACACACACACAGACCTGGCTTAATATATATATAATACTTGGAGGTTACATTGACAAGCAATCTGTCTTGGAAGCTGCATGTTGATAATGTCACTAGCAAGGCAATGCAAATGCTTCTTTTTTTGTCAGCAATCATTGGGTACTTGCCCCTGAGCAAGTTAAAATTGTTGCTTACAATGTACTAATTCGACCTCATCTTGAGTATTGTTGCAGTATGTGGAATCCCCAATCTGTAGCGTTAACTCATGGAGTAGAAATGGTCCAACGTAGGGCAGAGCGATTTGTCTGCAGCAGATATAAGTTTACCGATAGTGTTACCGAAATGCTGGTGGGGGGCTTCATTAGGATAGTTTAACTCATCGTAAATCAGAAATTAGTTTATGTATGTTTAAGAAAATTACATGTGGTCAATGTCCCAAACCATACCCTAGTGATATAAGTAAACCATTGTATGTGGGAAGAGGGGTGACCCCACACTCAAGGAATATTACAGAGATTTTTGCTAAGACTAACTCTTATTACAGGTCTTTTTTTTTTTCTAGGAAACCCACGTCAATGGAATGCGATCTTCCTAAACAGGCTATTGATGATGTTGCTAATAAATTGTGGGTTAAAATTTTCATGACTGCATTTATATTTTTTCAGATTTGCGGATGCAGGTTATTTTTTGTGTCGTTATTATTTAATGACAATGCATCTCTAGAAGCACTTTTGGATCTTAAGATCCCTCTGCCATATGCCAACCAGCTGCTTGCAGAGTATTGTTTGTAATTGTAATTTGTAACCGGGTTCTATCAGCTCCAGTAATTGGCAAACCAGTTCTACCAGCTCTGAACCGTTGACATCTCTAGAAATCAAATCAATGACAGGCAGTTAGAAATCGGAGAGAACTTCAGTTGGCTCCGCCCTTTTTATGACGACAGACAACTTCTAATTGGTTTGTTGTGTGGTTCGACGTTGAAAAGGGCGGAGCATGTGACGTCAGACTACATAACCAACCAATTAGAAGTTGCGTTCGTCACAACAAGGGCGGAGCCAACTGAAGTTCTCCCCGATTTCTAACTGCCTGTAATCAATGTGTCTCAAGAAGTAAGCCAGACCTTCACTGCAACTCACGACCAACACTTACCACGGCCTCAGTTGCCCCAGACCCTAACCACTACACCAACAACGCAAGACACAATTACATCCTGTCTTACTTTTTAGACCTTTTTTTTTAATAAAAGCGAAAAACCACAAGAAAACATGTTTTTTTTTTTGTTTAATTTTCTTGTTTTTAACTTATTTCATTTGATTTTATCGCCGCCATCTTATGACAGACAATATGTTTTTAACTTTAATAAAAAGAGATAAATTATAAAAGGGAAATTACAAAAAAAAAAATTAAAATGTTGTTAAGGATTTTTATTGTTTTTTTTTTCCTTTTCTTTTCAGAAATCAATAAAAAAAAATTGTAAAGATTTTTATTTACCATGTTTCGATCGTGTTCTTCCTGATTAACTTCCGGTACCTCGTTAAACATCTCTCTTTTTTACAAGATGAAATCGAGATGAGGCTTTGAAAATCGTCTCTTTTTTTCGCTCATTATTTCTAAAAGAACAAAATACATAAAAAGAAATTTCCGTTTAAGAGGCAACAGTAAAAAATAACTTCAAAGTGTGTTTAGATACTAGAAGGGTAGATCAATCACTTGAGCATAATTATTTTCATGTTGATATCTTTTAAAATAAGCTTTTTACAGAAAAAAATTTAAAAATAAAAGTATTGTTTAAAGTTTGGCCACATTAAACCTAACATAAAAAGCTTATTTTGAAAAATAAAGATGATTCAACTTTTAAGTAGAGACGATGGGGGGGAAGTATTAATAAAGTTGAGCATGTACTCACAAGCAACTACTCAGAAAAGAAGCGGAGTAGATGCTCAAAAAAAGAAGTGCTTAATTTTCGTATGAATAAAGTTGCCTTGAGAAAACAAGGAGCACCTACTTCGTCAATGTGAGTAAATGCTCACTTTTCACATCATAGAATTGGCCCCTACCTAATTTACAAAAATGTGGAGCACCTACTCATTATTATTCATCCAAAAAAGTAAACGCATACACAAAGTTTGAGCAGGTGCTCAAATAACATGAAAAAGTGCTTCCAGTGTTTAAGCATCTCTACTCACACATTTTATTCATACGAACAAGAGCAAAAGCTCCAAAAAACTTGAACAAAGATTAGGTAGTAATTCTGATACCCATTCTAGTATTTAGCAAACTTGCACAACCTTCTTCTTAGTGTTGCTCTTCTGAAATTGTAAGATTTCAAATGATGGTCTGAGATTCATAAATTTGAGTACCTACTCTTTGCTGAAGTTTTTCAAGCATTTGCTCCTGTTTGGTATGAATAAAATATGAGTAGATGCTTAAACTGAAAGCACCTTTTCATGTTATGAGTCAAACCGTGAGTATGTGCTTTTTTTTTGCATGAATAAAAATGCGTAGATGCTCCACATTTTGTGAATTGACTCTTATTACTCACATTGCCTAAATTACGAAAATCAGCTATTCATTTACTCTTCTAGTTTCTAAAACACTTTCAATTTCTTCTAAATATTGCTTTCTTAAAGGCAGAATAACTAGTTTTTCTTGACCAAAATAACTAAAATTCTTAATTACACTGCGTTTAAGCAAAAACTTGGAAGTCTTTTAGAAACTAGAAGAGTAACTGTATCAGATAAGTGAAATATCACATTCACATCTTTAAAGAATAAACTTTTTATGACAAGTTTCAAAATGAGCAAATTTTATTTCTGAATCAAATATAAAAATGCTTGCTTTAATCTTGAGTTTAATCTCGGTTTATAAATTATAATCCCATTTAAGTATGAGCTACCACCCACTCCATAAATTCTATAAGAAGATGTTTCATAAACTTAACACCTGATAACTCTTCCAGAAAATAAAAAAAAACATCATGAGAAAAAAAATTAAAAAGATTTCAAAAATCACAAAAAGAAAAAAATATTTCAAAAAAGATGGAAAAAAAAATTCACACATGAAAAAAAATTTAGATGTTTTTTCACATTTTTTACTAAAAAAAACGTTTCTCATAGAAAATAAAAAAAAAAAACTTTGAACAAACTTTCAACAAAAAACAAACGAAACAAGCAAAGAAAAGAAGCCAAAAAAATTGCAACAAAATACACCTTTTGTAAAAAATACACATGTTTTTTTTGAAGCTCAAAAGGTTTTATGATGATCAACGTTTGTTTAAAGTGGGCCAACATAAGAGTAAAATTCAGATAAAACCGAATCTCTGTTGTTCCAGACAATGTTTTTCTGGGGTGACATTTGCCCTAAAGACATTTACCCTAAAACCATTTGCCATTAATACTCTTGTCCTAAAATCATTTACTGTAAAGGGACAGTTTCCCTAAAGAGACAGTTGCCCTAAAGAGACAGTTGCCCTAGAGACAGTTGCCCTAGAGACAGTTGCCCTAGAGACAGTTGCCCTAGAGACAGTTGCCCTAGAGACAGTTGCCCTAGAGACAGTTGCCCTAGAGACAGTTGCCCTAGAGACAGTTGCCCTAGAGACATTTGCCCTAGAGACATTTGCCCTAGAGACATTTGCCCTAGAGACATTTGCCCTAGAGACATTTGCCCTAGAGACATTTGCCCTAAAGGGACATTTGCCCTAAAGGGACATTTGCCCTAAAGGGACATTTGCCCTAAAGGGACATTTGCCCTAAAGGGACATTTGCCCTAAAGGGACATTTGCCCTAAAGGGACATTTGCCCTAAAGGGACATTTGCAATAAAGGGGCATTTGCAATAAAAAAACATTTGCCCTAAAGGGAAATTTGCCCTAAAGGGAAATTTGCCCTAAAGGGAAATTTGCCCTAAAGGGAAACTTGCCCTAGAGACATTTGCTCTAAAGGAAAATTTGCCCTAAAGAGACATTTGCCCTAATCAGCAGTCTAAATGTAAGTCATTTATGCACCTGTGGCATGCAGAACCTATTTACTCCACTGAAAGACACAAAAACTGTATGAAGAAAAAATAACTTGTTTTAGGGGAAGTGTCGCTTTAGGGCAAATTGTTTTAGGACAAGTGTCGCTTTAGGGCAAATTGTTTTAGGACAAGTGTCGCTTTAGGGCAAATTGTTTTAGGACAAGTGTCGCTTTAGGGCAAATTGT
Source organism: Brachycybe producta (assembly GCA_036925085.1). Lineage (NCBI taxonomy): Eukaryota > Metazoa > Arthropoda > Diplopoda > Playtdesmida > Andrognathidae > Brachycybe > Brachycybe producta. The sequence goes on along the minus strand of JAUPFP010000009.1, from coordinate 5,928,638 downwards.
TTTAGGGCAAGTGTCGCTTTAGGGCAAATGTCACCTTAGGGCAACTGGTTTTAGGGCAAACATCCTTTTAGGGCAAATGTCCATTTAAGGCAAATGGTTTTAGGGCAATCATTCATTAAGAGCAATTGGCATTAGGGCAAATGTCTATATCCCGTTTTTCCGTTCTAGCAGTTTTCTGTTTTACAGAGGTACAGTGTATATGTAAAAACCGAACTTAATGTCTGTTCTCAGACTTTTTTTCCGTTTAGCCAGGTTTTCGTTTTATAATGGGGTCCCCGTTTTATCGTATTAGGGTAGAAAAGTGGCTCGCGAGCCACACGTTGCACAACTTGTGTTTTTTAGACCCTGTGCACAAGACCATAGCAATGTTAAACACTTTTCATCAAAGAATCAATAGAAAAAGTGAGAGAACGAGAAAATGAACAAAAAAAAAAACCTTTCTTCATAAATGAGAAGATGAATAAAAATGGCGTCCTCGAGTAGGCCTATATATATAAAAAATACTGTATATACACTAGGTACTTCCGGGCTCAATTTAAGAATGACATTTATACGTCACGCTCTATTATTAAAAATAATATAAAAGATCTGAATTCAAGAAGAAAACTTTTAGCACTTTAAACATTTTTTTTTAAAAAAATTAAATATAGGTTACTTACTCTCAAACAGGGGTTCACACATTCAACATATAGAAAATTTTCTATATTGGAACCTTTTTCTAAAAAGGGTTCAAAAGTTGATGTTTTAAATGTCAACTTTCTTTCTTGAATTTAGGCCTTTTTCTTGCAAAAAAAATAAAAAGTTTAGAAATATTAATATTTAATTAATAATTACTAACTAATTTAGTTCTATTTTTAGATTTTAATTATGCATGGAAGTCTAGATTATCCTCGTTGTATAATATGGCTTTTTTAAACTAAAACTAATTGGATTTATTTTAGTTCTAAACTAGTTTAGTTCTTTAATCAAATTTAAATTAGAGATAGCTTTTTTTTATCAGTTCAGGTCCTGTCCAATTTTAGCTTTTGTTTAATTTAGTTCTTTTACCGTTTAGATTCCATCAAAATTAGCTCTTGTCCATCTCTCATCTATATTTTATCGCAAAGTTACCCATTTTTAGTAGTACATTTTAGCTCTTGCCTAGTTTAGCTTTTGTTCCAATTAGCTCTTCTTTAATTTTTGTTCCAATTAACTCTTTAGTTTAACTCTTGTTTAGTTTTGCGCTTTACTTGCTTAGTACTTGTCCTATTTAGTTCTTCTCCAGCTTAGCTCTTCCCCAGTTTTGCTCTTGGTCAATTTAGCTCTTCTCTAGATTGTTCCATTTAGCTCTTGTTCAGTTTAGTACTTCTCCAGCTTAGCTCCTGTTCCAATAAAGCTTTTCCTCAGTTTTCCTTTAGTTAAGTTTTGCTCTTGTTCAATTTAGCTCTTCTCTAGTTTAATTATTGTTCCATTTAGCTCTTGGTCAATTTAGTTCTTCTCCAGCTTAGCGCTTGTTCCAATAAAGCTCTTCTCCAGTTTTGCTTTATTTAAGTTGTTCTCAGATTGTTCAATTTAGCTCTCTCTAGCTTAACTTTTACTCAGTTTAGCTCTTATTCACGTTAGCTTATTTCGATCTTAGTTCTTTGCCAAGTTTTGGCTCGCAATAAAAGTTACTTTATTTAGTACAGCAGGAAAAATTACATTTTATACTTATTGTTGCATTTAACTCTTGTTCAGTTTAGTTTTTAATCAGTTAAATAGCTTTTAATCAGTTAAATAGCTTTTAATCAGTTAAATAGCTTTTAATCAGTTTAGCTTTTAATCAGTTAAATAGCTTTTAATCAGTTTGGCTTTTACCCCGTTTGGCTTTTACCCCGTTTGGCTTTTACCCCGTTTGGCTTTTACCCCGTTTAGCTTTTACCCCGTTTAGCTTTTACCCCGTTTAGCTTTTACCCCGTTTAGCTTTTACCCCGTTTAGCTTTTACCCCGTTTAGCTTTTACCCAGTTTAGCTTTTACCCAGTTTAGCTTTTACCCAGTTTAGCTTTTACCCAGTTTAGCTTTTACCCAGTTTAGCCTTTACCCAGTTTAGCCTTTACCCAGTTTAGCCTTTACCCAGTTTAGCCTTTACCCAGTTTAGCCTTTACCCAGTTTAGCCTTTACCCACAGTTTAGCTTTTACCCAGTTTAGCTCTTATTCACGTTAGCTTGTTTTCTATCTTAGTTCTTTGCCAAGTTTTAGTACAGCAGGAAAAATTACACTTTATAAAGCCATACCATTTTTTAGCATTTTTTTTTTCTTCATACTTTTTACCTTCCTTCCCCCCACCCCATTTTGAAATAATTGTTTGTGCGTTTCAGAAAATGAATTTCCTTTTGTGCAAAGAGAGATGAGCAAAACGAAACGAAATTTACCACAAAAATCTTCTCTTTAATATAAAATAATAAAAACGCATTAAACTAGAAAAAGTCAACCTGAAATTCCCATGAATCTTAATAACAACAAAAAACCAAAGTCATTTTCAAACTTATTTTTTTTTATTATGTTTCAAATTCAAACCGCATTCAATTAAAATGTCTTTAAAGTATTAAAAAACAGTCATTTTACAGAATAACTAATCAAAAGTGTAAAAAACCACCTAAATCAACAGACACACAATTTCTACAGGCAGTTCAGCCCAGCACTAAAATTTCGTTTGCCCCGCCCTTTTATGAGCGCCATCCATTTCTAATTGGTTTCTTACTTGGTCTGATCTCATAGAAGAGCGGGGCTAACAGCAATTTTTCTGGCTGCGCCCAACTGCCTGTCAATGTCTACACAAAAGCCATACAGACTTTACCTGGATTTTCAAGAAGAAAATTTCTCACTTGAACCTCTACCCTCTAAACAAGGTTCCCCCGAAAAAAGAAAACTCCACTTATATTAAAGTTTTAGTTCAAACGTTAAGTTTCCCACTTGAACTTGGACCTTAACCTTCTGAAAAATTGTTCTACCAAAGAAAAACCCCTGTTTGTTGATTAACCTTTTATTGGTTTTAGGAGTTTTTCCATATTGAAACCTTGGTCAGAGGGTTCAAAAGTTGTAGTTCAAATATTAAGTTTCCCAATTTAACTTGGGCCTTAGCACTTGAACTTTAACCTTCTGAAAAATTATTCTGCCAAAAAAAATCCTGTTTATTGATTAACCTTTTATTGATTTACAGGTTTTTCTATATCTAAACCCTGCTCAGAGGGTACAGAAGTTGTAGTTCTAACATTAAGTTTCCCACTTGAACTTGGGCCTTAGCACTTGAACTTTAACCTTATGAAAAATTGTTCTGCCAAAGAAATCCCTTGTTTATTGATTAACCTTAAGGGGTTTTCTATGTTGAAACCCTGCTCAGAGGGTTCAGAAAAGTTGGAGTTCAAGCATTAAGTTTCCTTCTAGAATTTGACACTTAGCACTTGAACCCTATCATCCGAGTACCAGTTGACTTGAAAATTCAAGTGCAAAGTTTTCTTCTTGAATCTGTGTCTTTGCTATAGGAATTGGTAGTTTTGTGCTTGTGTATATTGTCTAGTAAATGTACAGAATGACTGTTTTTCCACTTTGAACCATCATCTATTTCTAATGAAAGTTTCAACTTTCATTTCAAATTAAAACATCCTAAACCACACACACAAAACACATTTACACGACTTAAGTAGAATTCATTATTATAAAAGCTAAACCTCAGGTCTAAGTAAATTAAGTTTTCTATTTCAAACAATTAATTTCCACATGAAAAAAGAGAAAACCAACTCTTCATTTGAGAGATAATTTCAACTTTCTTATTTTCTAATCACATAAATTACTCCACAAGGAATTAAAACTTAAAACTCCAGAAAATCTTTTTTGCAAAATAAAAGAAGATAAAAATGAATTACCCCCCCCCCCCCCCCCCAAAAAAAAAAAGACCGGAAATAAACCGCTCGTATTATATGCAGTCATTTTGCAAAATATGCAAATGAATAGAATTTTAGTTAAGTTGCATTTCAGGAGCAATAATAATGCTAATAGATCGTTTTCAAACTACAGAAATTAACTGCAGTTAAAAAGTTAACCACAGTTAATTTTCTCGTGGAAACAAATTGTAGTTACATTAACCCTGGATTACATTTCTGAATAATGGGAGTTAAACCTAAACTGTACTGGACACAATGTGGTTAAAAGCCATAAATGGATAAATACGTCACTTCCTGTGTTTTAAAAAATTTAGCCTACAACCAACATGGCGGACAGACAGGCTTATTAGAAAACGGGAGGAACAGAAGTTGGCTCCGCCCTTTTTATGACGACCGCAACTTCTAATTGGTTGGTTATGTAGTCTAACGTCACATGCTCCGCCCTTTTCAACGTCGAACCGCACAACAAACCAATTAGAAGTTGCCAATCGTCATAAAAAGGGCTGAGCCAACTTCTGTTTGTCCCGATTTCTAATTGCCTGTGGAGTACAGTCCTTTTTTACAGGCAATTAGAAAACGGGACGAACAGAATTTGGCTCCGCCCTTTTTATGACGAACGGCAACTTCTAATTGATTGGTTATGTAGTCTGACGTACATGCTCCGCCCTTTTCAATTGGTTTGTTGTGTGTTTCGACGTTGAAAAGGGCGGAGCATGTACGTCAGACTACATAACCAATCAATTAGAAGTTGCCGTTCATCATAAAAAAGGGCGGAGCCAACTTCTGTTCATCCCGTTTTCTAATTGCCTGTTAGCGGACAGTCAGAACACTCAATTTTTGACTGAATGAGCAAAAATTTCACAAAAAATGCACAACTGTTTAACAGGAAGTAAAACCAAACAGGAAGTGACGCAAAATAAGTTAACCTCAGTTAAGTATCGTAATTAAAAATGGAAACACAACAGTACCACTTCTAGCTTGTCTGCAGTTAACTAAGATCTTGGTTATGTAACTGCAGTTAATTTTTGTAGTGGAAACGAGGTATAATACAGCGTTTCCACTACAAACATTTCCATAAAAATTAACTGCAGTTAAAAAGTTAACCAAAGTTAATTTTCTAGTGGAAACAAATATTGTTTACCATTTCTTAATGATGGATTTAACTCAACTGCATTGACACAATGTGGTTAAACAACATTTTTGAATGGTTTAAACATGTCACTTCCTGTGTTTTAACAAACTTGGTTTAAAACAAGATGGCGGATAACGAGAACACTCAAAATTTTGACTGAATGAGGAATGAAAACTTCACAAAAATGCACAACTGTTTTTTAACAGGAAGTGAAACCTAACTGTTAAAGTGTCTTAAATATGGAAACACATAACAGTACCACTTCTAGCATGTCTGCAATTAACTATAACCTTGGTTATGGAACTGCAGTCAATTTTTATAGTGGAAATGAAGTATAAGAAATTGAAAGTGTGTTAAAAACTAGAATGGTAGCTGAATCCACTTAATAGTATTTTAATATTGATATCTTTCAAACTGAGCTTTTTTATAAATAAAATTAAACAAATGTCTGCTTAAAGTTGGGTCATTTTTATACATAAAAAGCTTATTTTGAAAGATATCAACATGAAAATTACCCTTATGTGATTGATGCTACTCTTCTAGTTTCTAAAACACATTCAAGTTTCTCTTCATTTTACACCTGAAAGACAGAATAATACCTTGTACACACATGAGTTAAATGAATTCAAATTAAATGAGTTTAGGTGAATTCTACGGAATCCAGTTAAGGACATACGAACCAAATAAAAATTGACTATTATTAATATTTTAAATTGAAATACTAAATCAATATTTTATTTTGTCAATAGTTTATATTTTTTATATTTAAGTATTACCTCAATATTTTCAGATTAATTAACTGAATGAATTGAATTCGATGACATATTGTTTGTCCTTCACAGGGCTCTGTAGAACACATTTATTATTTAAATGCATTTAAATTATCAGGTGTGTACTAGGTATAAGAGTTCGAGAGGCAAAGTTTACACCTTTAAAACCACCTTAAAAGTTATTCATTGACTCATCTAGTCTCCTAAACACTTTCAATTTCTCTTAATATTTTTGCTTCTGAAACACACCAAGAGTTCTTTTCGTAGTTGGAGCTTTTTTTCTTCTTCTTCTCTCCTTTTGATGTGAAAATCACTAAACAAAATTAAAAGCCTTAAACTGACATTTATGTCTCCCATCATTTGTCAGTTTCATTCACTTTACTCCATAGACTTAAATTGAAATGTATATGTCGCAATCCAATTGGTGTAATTGTCCATTACACGTAATTTCATGTCCATTTCGCGTTTTGCATCACATCAAATTATGTTCATTTCACGAAATGGACATACCATTTCGTGTAATGGACAATTACACCAAATTGGATGGCGACATATACCAACATTACTGAAACTTCTCCCCCTTCAGGAAATGTGTATTTTTAGTCATTCCACCATTTCAGCACTTTTCAAACACTTAAACAAACACAAACTACTACTTTATTTTTTCTCGACTGTTCTTTTATTACTAGAGCTCGGATTTTTATGCAATAATTACGATTTATGAATATATCGTGAAATATCGATATTTTTTTTAAAAAAATATCGGACCGATTTCGATTTTTCCAAAATATTTGCCTCTGACGTGAGACACCGAGATCGATTCTTATACCTAGTACACACCCGATAATTTTCTGCATTTAAATAATAAGTGTGTTTTACAGAGCCCTGTGAAGGACAAACAAACAATATGTCGAATTCAATTTACTCAGTTAATAATCTGAAATATTGAGTTAATACTTAAATATAATATATAAACTAAACTATTGACATAAAATATTGATTTAGTATTTCAACTTTAAAATATTAATAATAAAGTCAATTTTTATTTTGGTTCACGTCCTTAACTGGATTCCGTATATTTCACCTAAACACGTTTAATTTGAATTCATTTAACTCATGACTAAGTACAAGGTATTAGTGTGCATGTTGCTTCTTTTATTTTTTGTTAAATAATATCAACCAATTCTTAAAATTTTAAGAAAATACGAATCTTGGGTGAATCTTAGTGAATCTCATACATGATTTTCTTCAATGTTGGCTCCCTTGACTAATCACAATTAAGAGCGACTGCAATTATATTTTTTCTTATCAAAAAGACTGGTTAGAGGCTAAATGTCCAGTTACTATCAGTTGTCAACAGTTTTAGCCTCTAACCAGTGTTTCTGATTGAGAAAAAAAAGCAATAATTGTTGTTTCATCTAAATGGGAGATTGTTACTTCACAATTGGCTCTTTGTGCTTGATATTTTTGCATAAAAATCAGTGCCTTAATTATTACTAAAAGTAACAAAAAGAAAGTCCCTTTTCAGGGGGCTGTTTGTTCCTTTTCTTCATATCTTTGTTCTTTTCAGCTCTTTTCAGTTGTCTTCACCTGATCATATTACGGCGCTCGCTTGTCAGCTTTTTAAGAGTTAATGGAATCCCAGGGAACAACATAAATCAATAAGAGTGACACACACTACACAATAGAATATCCTAATATATTGTAAAGGTTAAAAGAGAGAGAGAGAGAGAGAGAGAGGCTAAGAGCAAATGGCAAAAGAAGCCCTGAGAGAGAGAGAGAGAGAGAGAGAGATTGTTCTTTGCAAAACATAATAATCACTGGTGCACCTTCTATTTCCTTTATTAATGTCTTAACTGCGCGTGTTTTCACTTTCTTTTTGAGTGTAGTGTCAGTGTGCTCGCTCTCACTCTCTCTATCTTAAAGCCTAGTACACACCTGGATATTGTGTTGCGATACATTGTTGTTGCGGGGCTGCTCCGATTCAACGTTGAAACGAAGCAGAATCGCAACTGATGCGATTCAGACCCGCAACATTGTTCCGTGTCCGTATAATGTCTCCGCGCTGTTCACTTAATTGCACAATTTTCCTGTCGACATGCAATGTCTTGAACTGCGGCAGGCAAAACGTTGTACAAAACACTGCGTGTGGACTGGGCTTACAATTTAACTCTAGCCTATAATACCTTTTACACACACATGAGTTAAATGAATTCAAATTAAATGTGTTTAGGTGAATTCTACGGAATCCAGTTGAGGACGTGAACCAAATAAAAATTGACTTTATTATTAATATTTTAAATTGAACTACTAAATCAATATTTTGTCAATCGTTTATCTGATTATATTTAAGTATTAACTCAATATTTTCAGATTAATTGACTGAATAAAATTGAATTTGACACATTGTTTGTTTGTCCTTCACAGGGCTCTGTAGAACACATTTATTATTTAAATGCATTTAAATTAGCAGGTGTTGTACTAGGTATAAGCATGCCGCCGACTACAAACACGACAGAGGCAGACTTGCCATAGATAAAACTAAACATAGGTATGATTAGTTGCACATACTGTACATTTGCACACATGGGCTTACACCTACACCTTCAACCCACCCACCTCCACCCTCCTAAAAAGCCTTCATTTTCCATCAACGAATTTGTCCACAAAATGTTTTGGCAATGTGATGAAATGAAAGAAAAACATGAAAAAAAGAAGAGGAAACTTGACATTTGACGCAAATGAAAATGGCAATCAAACAAACGCCAAATTGAATCAAACAACAATTCTTTTTTTTTTTCTATATGACTCGTTTCCATTCTATCAAAATAGGATGAGAAAATGAATTTTGACCTAATGGAAACAGAACATAAATGACCTTGTTGACCGTCTGATACTGTATCCATCCGCCTTTTTTTTGGCTGATAAAATATAATTCCCCGACATGCAATTAGAAACCAAGACAAACAGAAGTTGGCTCCGCCCTTTTTATGACGACCGGCAACTTCTAATTGGTTGGTTATGTAGTCTGACATCACATGCTCCGCCCTTTTCAACGTCGAACCACATAACAAACCAATTAGAAGTTGCCAATCGTCATAAAAAGGGCTGAGCCAACTTCTGTTTGTCCCGATTTTTAATTGCCTGTAGAAAAGCGCAGGTACTCGATTTTATTAATACCACCCTCATTGTTCTTATATGGATTTACAGCTTCTGTTCGAAAAATGTCAACTTTTATGCAGAAAACTAGAAGTGTATCCGGTTATATAAAAAGTAGAAAGAAGATCTGCATTTATGTTAATGCTGACAAAAAAAAACAAGGCCCCCAAGGTGAACCTAAGTTAACCTTAATGTAACTTCAGACAGTTTTGAATAAAACTGAAAGAGGTTTTTTGTTGATGGTGATGAAAATTCCGTTTTTTTAAACAATTTTTATTAAAAAAAAAAGAAGAAACTGACACAAAAGGATGTTTAGTTTCACTTATTTAACTTTTTTTGTAAGATGTTCATTGTTCTTTCTACTCAAAAGTTCCGTTAGGTCACGAAAAGATTTTATAATTTCTTGTATTTCTAAACTTTGTTTAAAAACTTGCCTTCAAATTGTTATTTCCTATGCATTAAAAAAAATCCCCTGGCGGCTAAAAATGGCAGCTAATTTGAAGAATAGAAAACAAAAAATTGGGGGAGGAATCTACCTGTTAACTGTAAATGAACTGTAGCCATTTTTTCTTCTTCTCTACATTGTACAAGTCATGCTTCAAAGAGGAATTTTCATTCTTCCTTCTTTTTTTTAAGTTTGTAAAAAACGACAATTGAGGGTCGGCGGCCATCTTTTTTTTAGCTTAGGCCTAAGTTTATTGAAGTTTTTCGGTCATTGGCGTGAAACATTTCGTTAAAAACGAAAAGGTGAACTTTTTTTTGTACTCTTCATAAGACTTGAACAGTTAAGATGGTTTAGGATGGTTTCTGTCTTTCAAAACAGCAAAATGAAGAGAAACTTGAATGCGTTTTAGAAACTAGAAGGGTAGCTCAATCACTTAAGGGTAATAACTTTCAGTGTAGATGTCATCATCATCAAATTGAATTCGTCCTAAGTACGTGTAATACCATTTAGTCTTAAATAAATTTGGAAAAGAAAGACCACAAAATAACAGGCAATTAGAAAACGGAATAAACAAAAAGTTGGCTCCGCCCTTTTCATGACGAACGGCAACTTCTAATTGGTTGGTTATGTAGTCTGACGTCACATGCTCCGCCCTTTTCAACGTTGAACCACACAACAAACCAATTAGAAGTTGCTGTTCGTCCTAAAAAGGGCGGAGCCAACTTCTGTTTATCCCGTTTTCTAATTGTCTGTCTAATTGAGGGTCGTAATTCTTAATGATTGCTAATACCTTGTGTCTGACAATTTCTGTTTCTATTTTAATGCTTGTTTTTCAGCATGTGTGAACCATCTCCTAAAGCCTCGTTTTCACGATGAAAGTTTTCACGATAGTTGCTGTCATGAGAGCTGCAACTATCGCGAGAACTATCATCGTGAAGACCACTTGATAGTCACTATCACACTGTTTCGCGATAGTGACTATCACAACTATCTCGTTTGACTAGATAGTTGACTAGTACTGTCGCGATAGTAATAGTTGTTGAGTGACTGGCGCTTGTAGGGAAATATCCACTTTGTAGGGAAATTTGGCAGTCTGGAGGGAGAGAGAGAGAGAGACAACACTGTTGTTGACTCAGTGATATTCTGTGAAGTAGACGTCACACTGTCATGTGACAGAACTATCACCGTTACTTCAAGACATGTAGACAGTTGCTATTGACAGGCAGTTAGAAATAGGTGAAAACTTCAGTTGGCTTCGCCCTTGTTATGACGACTTTCTAAAGCTTAGAAAGCATATAAAGCTTAATATGGAAATATGTTTACTCAATTCATTTCTTATCTATCTTGAATTATGTTGGTATATAAAAGGTTTTTTCTTTTCATTTCATTTTTTTTTTGGGGGGGGAGGGGGTTCTTATGTAATAATGTGTGATTTTGATGGTGTTTCGTGTAAACACACCCCAAAAAAATAGTAAAAGATGGATTATATCATGTTCTTGGTTGGTAGAAAAGCCAGAAATGTTTGCAAGCGATAAGCTCGCGGTAAAAAAAAAAGATTTATTTTCTACCTCTATAGTGAGTGAGTGTGTTGGGTATAAAAAGCAAAGATACTTTTTTTTTTGTACGTAAGAGAGAAACCTTTGAAATATGCTTCTTGTCACATAGAAACCATTTTTTTTTCTTCTCCCAATTTATTTGGAACTCTGACGACAACCACCCCCCAAAAAAGCTCAAAATATAACAAGTTACCAAACATTGGTAAATACCAAACCGCCTTTCTATCTCTCTCTGTATAACATCAGATTATTTCTACTTTTTAAAAAATAAATTTAAAGATCAAATTCCCCACATACAGAAAAACGTCGACTGAAAATGTTTTTTTCTAATTTCTTGAGGTGGGACGGAATCCTAAAAGGTGCTCGAGTCCGAACCCTAAAAGGTGCTCGAGTCCGAACCCTAAAAGGTGCTCGAGTCCGAACCCTAAAAGGTGCTCGAGTCCGAACCCTAAAAGGTGCTCGAGTCCCACCCCTAAAAGGTGCTCGAGTCCCACCCCTAAAAGGTGCTCGAGTCCCACCCCTAAAAGGTGCTCGAGTCCGAACCCCTAAAAGGTGCTCGAGTCCGAACCCCTAAAAGGTGCTCGAGTCCCACCCCTAAAAGGTGCTCGAGTCCCACCCCTAAAAGGTGCTCGAGTCCGAACCCTAAAAGGTGCTCGAGTCCGAACCCTAAAAGGTGCTCGAGTCCGAACCCTAAAAGGTGCTCGAGTCCGAACCCTAAAAGGTGCTCGAGTCCGAACCCTAAAAGGTGCTCGAGTCCAAACCCTAAAAGGTGCTCGAGTCCGAACCCTAAAAGGTGCTCGAGTCCGACCCCTAAAAGGTGCTCGAGTCCGAACCCTAAAAGGTGCTCGAGTCCGAACCCTAAAAGGTGCTCGAGTCCGAACCCTAAAAGGTGCTCGAGTCCGAACCCTAAAAGGTGCTCGAGTCCGAACCCTAAAAGGTGCTCGAGTCCGAACCCTAAAAGGTGCTCGAGTCCGAACCCTAAAAGGTTCTCGAATCCGAACCCTAAAAGGTTCTCGAATCCGAACCCTAAAAGGTTCTCGAATCCGAATCCTAAAAGGTTCTCGAATCCGAACCCTAAAAGGTTCTCGAATCCGAATCCTAAAAGGTTCTCGAATCCGAATCCTAAAAGGTTCTCGAATCCGAATCCTAAAAGGTTCTCGAATCCGAATCCCTCGAATCCTTCATATAAGAATTCTATATTATTCATTAAGAACTTAAGAAGATACAAATAAATGAAATAATATTAAATATTAAATTATTAATAATAAAAAAACAAGTGTGCCTTCACTCAGGGTCGTCACAAGGTGATGATATTGGTGATCCGGATAACCACCGAAATTGCAACAATTGCCGGGTTTTTTTTTTGTTAGTGAACGCTTCTATTGTACGTCAATGGAATTAAAACGAATTTTACCCAAAGTTTTTAACAGTTCTTTTTAAGGGAAAGCTTCGAAGATGCGAGTTTTCAAATCTCGAATATTTTTCAAGATCCGCGGGATTCGAGGATTCGAATGGCCCATTCCTACTAATTTCTGAAAAGTGTTTCGAGGTGACAGCCGGTAGAACCCAACAGTTTCTACTCGGTTCAGAACCGGTTTAATCGGTTCGCGATTTTTTTGGAAACCAGTTCTGATCTTGTTCGTCGAACTTGACGAACCGGTTCCCAATATGCATTAGCAGATTTGTGCAACAAATTATATGCAGATGCGCAATATTGCGCACATTTGCACAGCACAATAGTTTTATGTGCTGCGCAAATCTACTAATGCGTTTGAACCGGATTATAACAAAAACGAACTGATCAGAACCGTTTCCCTAAGTTTCAATAAAATTTCAGCTCCATTTCTGCTTTCCTTTTGCGTTTCAAAGGTTCTCCATACAAACCAATAGAAAACACGTCAAAAACATTTTTTTTCAGTTTACAGAAAAGGAAAGAACGAATAGAAAGAGCAAGAAGGACTGATGACGCATATGAAAAACGCCTTCCTATTGGCTGATAAAATGTAATTTCCACATGGCAGAAAAAAAAAATCAATTTCATCTTTTTTTCTGTCTACTTTCAGCCAGATAAACTGAATTAAATCATTCAAAATAAATTCCTTCAGTCGATTTTTTCTGCATGTGTAATCTTAGCTTATGTTGACCATAAGCAAAGATTACACATGCAGAAAAAAAAATTCCATTGCATGAATTTATTTTGATTATTTTATTTGAATTAATTTATCTGGCTGAAAACGCCAACTGAAATTTTTTTTTAACAAATTTCAACTTTTCTGCCAAAATTAGTTAAAAGTTAATTCTAAATTGCTAGTTCATTTCTAAATATATAACATGAAAATGTCATTAAATTTATTGATTTTACTCTTCTAGTTTCTAAAACATTTTCAACATCGGCTCGTTTCATTTGCAATTTTCCTTTCAACTTCAACGATTCAACCGAAAACTTTCAGCTTTTCTTTTTAATTTTCCATGTTTCTCTTCATACTGTAGTCATTACAACTAATTAATATTCAAGCTAGACAATTTTTTTTAAGTAACTAATGACGTCATAAACACGAAAGTTACTTAACTTTTAAGCTCATTAAATCCCATATGAAATCAGTGATTGCATTTAAACACAAACAAATAAAATAAAACAATTTTAAGTACTGTTTATTTATTCAAATCATGAATTTAAGAGGATCAATTAAAAAGGATTTACCAGATTTCATGTTTTTTTTAGGGTTTATTACGGAGTGCAGTTAAAACTAAGTGTCAATGTCCAAACCAAAAAATGTGAACAAATAACTGACTCAAAAACACTTGATCAAAGGGTTGGTTTATACTCCCTTGCTAAGCAGCCTGCTAAAGCTTCAAAAATGACGCCAGAGCTTCAGATTTTTGTCTTCGCCAGAGCATGAAGCTGGCTTTGAAATTATTCAACTTTTCAAAGCTTAGCAACTCAAAGCACCAATCAGGAAACGGATACATAAAAGGGGTGAACAAGTTACACCTTTTTTTTTTCTTCCAGAAAGGGAAGGGTTCTATTGTTTTGTATTATCTGTTTTATAGGGTAGAAAAGTTAGAAAATATTGTGAAGCTAATGAACAAGCTAAGCTTTGGTGAGCTCATTTTTAGAAGCTTCAAAAAGCATAAGCGTAAGCTTTGAAAATTCGCTCCCCAAAGCTTAGCTTGTTCACACATACATGTGGTCTTGCAAAGTTTACCCTATTTTATGACCTTTATACCCTATAAAACAGATACACAAAACAATAGAACCCTTCCCCTTCTGGAAGAAAAAAGGTGTGACTTATTCACCCCTTTTGTGTATCCGTTTCCTGATTGGTGCTTTGAGTTGCTAAGCTTTGAAAAGTTGAACAATTTCAAAGCTAGCTTCATGCTCTGGCGAAGGCAAAAACCTGAAGCTCTGACGTCATTTTTGAAGCTTCGCAGGCTGCTTTGCCGCTTAGCAAGGGAGTATAAACCAACCCTTAGCAATGCAAGCTTTGAAGCTCAAAAACACAGCTTTAAATCAAATAAACATGATTCAAAGACTGATTAGTTAAGTTTGAAATGAAAGAAACTTGAATGGAAAAACTGACAAGTAACAAAAACTCCCAAAAAATTGACCCAAAGAAAGACTCAAGTCATTGGTCAAGTCTTTGAATGAAATATCTCGGAAGTCTGAAGTGTCCACATACCTACTGAAGTAGACACACTTACTGGCCACTTCACACCACCATTGAGTGTCTCCACTTCAATAAGCTGTTGGGGACTCTATCTTACTATGTAAATAGCAGAAACCTAAATACCAATTCCCAGTTTCTTGCGCTCCAACTGTGACCACCCAGATGGGGGTCATCATCATCACCCATATATAAACATCATTATTAATGTTGTAGTTTGTCTCAAAAGGTAAAAAAAAAGAGAAAGAAAGAAATGAAAGAAAATGAAGATCTCGAGGATTTTTCCACCTTCGTTATGATTGGTTTGAGACATCCCAAAAGTATAATTCGAATATTACAGGGGAAAAAAAGCCTCAGATAAATAGAAAGAGAGAAAACCGAAAGAGAAAAGAGAAGAACTTCAGAACTTCCAAATTAACTTTTGGGTGTTCATAAATAATATTGGCAAAGGGGGACCCACACCAGAGATTGAGAAAAAAACGAATCTCGGTGGTGGTGGTGGTGGTTGCGCCATCGAATAGAAGATGGGCAAAAGAAAGACTTTTTTTTTTTCCTCCGACAGTCCATTAAGTTACATCAGCTTCAAAGCTTTGGCTGAATAAACCTTATAGAAACAAGCCAAGAGTTTAGACTATTTCAAAAGCTAAAATTAATGTAGGGTTAAGAGACAAGGTCCGTTCCGCTATCTACTGCGCATGTACAACATTGAATCCCTGAAGTATCATTTCCTGAAGTTAGTGTGGCATTTCAAGAATACATAAGACCGCAGTAGACAGCAAACTTGCCATAATCTGTACAAACCGCTAATGTATAAACCGCTTAGCTCTTGAGTTTGACGGTGACTTTTGATATAAAGCACCATTACAGCTCATTTTCACTACAAAAAATTAACTGCAGTTAAATATATCTGGGTTTAACTCTCTCTCCAAAGACTCCTTTTGAAAGGAACAACATACAAGACAAAAGCAGCTAGTAAGCAAAGCCAATCAATCCGCTGAGTTGACTTCGAAATATTGTATTACTTAACTCTTGTCAAACCACTATTAGAATATTGTTCACCAATTTGGTGAACCAATCTAGTACATAAAATAGAAAACGTACAGCATAGAGCTGAACGACAAGCTTCCAACAAGGTGTAACCCTCGTGTCAAGATGAACTTCAGTGGAAATCACTAGCAAACTGTAGAGCTGAGCAAAGCCTTACCCTTCTCAAATGCTTGCTGGCTGGCTCCAGAGAACAGAGCATTGTTAAATGGAATTCTTACTTGAAACTTCCGTTTTAAGTAGACATGGCCATCCGAAGCTTATTAAAGAAATAAGAGCTAGAATGGATGCCATATTTGTGGTATTTCTTTCCAGCACATAGTTCTGTTTTAGGACGAATTCAATTTAACAATGATGTGTAAATGACAATCATTTATTATTGGTAATTATCTCGCCTGCCACATGGCTCTCGGCGGTTTCGACGGTTGAATTTCACAGTTTGATTATTGATTTGGCGTCGATTACCTCGTAATATCAACCAGTCCCTCTGTACAATAGAAGAGCTAAACTGGACGAGAGACAAACGAACAAATGCTAAACAGCTATAATTCTGTTCAGTTTCTAACTTGATCAGTTTATAGCTGCCCCCACATTCTTAGCACTTGAAATGCAAAGAGTTTTTCTATTTCAATTTGAAAAACTACCCTGCAAGCAGCCAAGATGGCCTGCAAAAGAGGAACAAAAATCTAATTGCAGCATGCGAAATGCATTGTCAAAACCACTAGTTCTGAACCCAATAACAATACAGGCATCTCTGTAGACAACTTCAGAATTTCATTGGCTCCGCCCTTTTGTGAGCGTCAGACCAAATATCAACCAATCAGAAATAAAAAAGGGCGGAGAATGTAATATCAGACCAAGTATAGAACCAATTAGAAATTGATGACGCTCATAATAGGGGGCGGAGCCAATTCTTAAGCTGTCTACAGATGCATGTATAACAACTACAATGTGTTCTGGTGCAGGTAAAATAATGCATTATGGGAAAATTGAAAGTCCCATAAAGGCCGCCTTATACTTCATTCCTTTTATTCCATTCCGTTCTTTTCCGTTCTGTCCATTCAGTTCATGTCAAAGGAAAGCTCATATACTATCAATGACTGAACTGAACAACATGAACAACTGACCAATAAGAAACACATAGGGCAAATCTTAGGGGAAAATAGGATAGGGAAACTGGCAACATACTTATGTAATAAAATAAGAAAAACTGGCATCACAGGTCTCCATCCCATAATAGGAAGTGGACAATAAACAGGATAAGGTGTGGCTTATGACGTCCTATGTTATTCTGATTGGCTACCATGAACAGATTTCCCACCAAAGTTCAGCACTGTTCTATCCATTCTGTTCATTCCTTTTATGCCAACGGAATGGACATTTGAACTACTTTTTTAAGTATATGACCCCCAACGGAAAGAATGGAATGGAAACTGAACAGACTGAACGGAAAAGAATGAAGTATAAGGCGGCCTTAACACAAAATATATTTTCATGCATAAAATTCTCCTCAAGAGAGTTCCATTGTCTTCCCACAACCCTAGGAACAAATGACCAGTAATGTGACTCGGTCCCTGCTTAGAATATTGTTCAGAGGGTTCAAAAGTGCAAACTGCTAAGCTTGCTATTGTACCTTACTGTATAAATTTAGCACTTAGTCACTCCAAGCACACTTTGATCCGGAATAGAATCTCAAGAGTCTCAAGACATTTCCAGTGGATCCCCCACAATCCCTAAAAAAACTGAGGCCACAGGTGTTTTAGGGCATTGTTATTGGTCAATTGGCTGTTTTTTTTTTTTACTTGCGATTGATTCGCGTCACGTGATTCCAATAGTAATTTGATCGTGGTTAGCATTTCTAAAAGGAGAGAGACACAATCCATCAATTTTTTTTTTAGTTTTCTAAAGAATATATATCGATTTCTATTTGCTTTTTCACTCATGTTTGTTGTTGCTCGTTGAATAATCATAATAATAATAATAATAATGATAATAGGCCTACTACATCCCGGGAAAAAAAAAAGTTGGGAAGTCTCTCTTCTTCTATTCAGTATGCAAACAGTTACTTTAAAATAGGAAGCTTGGTTGCATTATCCTCATAATATATTATATTGGAATTCTAGTCATGCAAATGAGAGTCTAGGACCCCGCGTTAAGAACTTAAGACCAGAGGGCGTTTGTGTAATTTAAATATATCTCGCTCTCGCTCTCTCTCTCGCATTTTAAAGCCGAGTTTACAACGAGTGAAGTTAGTTCATCAACTCACTAGTATTTATGAGGCGCCGTTCATGTCAAAAAAAAATACTACGAATTAAGTGTGATATCACTAATTTTAAATTTATAATATCACTAGAGTTCGGATTTTTAAGCAAATATCTGCAATTAACCTGACAGGCAATTAGAAATCGGGACATACAGAAGTTGGCTCCGCCCTTTTTATGACGATCGGCAACTTCTAATTGGTTTGTTGTGTGGCTCGACGTTGAAAAGGGCGGAGCACGTGACGTCAGACTACATAACCAATCAATTAGAAGTTGCCGGTCGTCATAAAAAGGGCGGAAGCCAACTTCTGTATGTCCCGATTTCTAATTGCCTTGTCTTAATCTGTGGCTCTCAAGAACCAATTGTGAAGTAACACTCCCCACGTTTAGAAGATCAGTAAAACAAAAATAATTATGCTTTTTTTTTGCAATCAAAAAGGCTGATTAGAGGCTAGAGTTAACCTAAAATTATAATTTAGCTGTAGTTTAATTCTAGAAAAACTTTAGCCTCTAAACAGCCTCATTGATTACAATACGCATAATTATTTTTAGCTTAAGAGATCAAAACCAAACAATAAATTTTTTTTAAAAAAATCAAAAACACTTGTTTAGAGGCTAGAACTTTCTAATTAACAACATGTAGTAACCAGCCATCTTAGCCTCTAACCCAGCCTTTTTGATTAACAAAAAGCATAATTGCACGTTGCTCCAATGATGATGATGATGATGACGATGAACTTCACAATTGGCCCTTGGGGGGCCACAAATTGAGAAACATTTGCATGATATTTCATACAAATCTGAGCCCTACTTATATGGGTTCTGGATGTAAGCTTGTCCACGTGCTGATAATTAAGGTTGTTTTGGACGCTTTTAGAGCTAAAAGGAGGCTGCATTCGATTTCAACTTAATTGGCGACGAGTGTAGTTTGCCACCTATGGAGGGGTTGCACGCGCCATCTACCTTGCATTTATACAAGTATTTATTTTACTATGAAGTCTTCACAGTTCTATAACCAGATTAGCTCTCTTCAACAAAGGTAAAAATTAGAGGTGGGACGAATCCTAAATTTTCTCGAATCGGAATCCGAATCTTAAAAGGTTCTCGAACCGTTCCTCGCGAATCTTCCGAATCTCTCGAATCCTTCACATAAGAATCCTGTATTATTCATTAAGAAGATACAAATAAATGAAATAATATTAAATATTAAATTATTAATAATAAAAAAACAAGTGTGGCGCTCAGGGTCAGGCCACAAGGTGGTGATATTGGTGATCCGGATACCACCGAAATTGCAACAATCGCCGGTTTTTTTTTTTTTTTTTGGCTTCTATTGGACGTCAATAAAGTTAAAACTAATTTTACCCAAAGTTTTTAACAGTTTTTTTTAGGTTAGGATTCGAAAGATTCCAAAAGACGAAAAAAAAAAAAAGCGGCGAAGATTCGAGTTTTCGATTTGCGGGATTCAAGGATTCGAATGTCCCATCATCATCCCTAGTAAAAATGAAAAAGAGACTTGAATTTTTTTTTTCATTTTTGTCAAATAATATCCATTACCATGTTTTTTTTTAAATAAAAAAAGCAACTTCTTTCTGTTTTAGCAAAGTCAACAAAGAAACTAAGTCTGAAAAATGTAAATATGACTAAAATAAGCTTTCTCTTTGGTTAAAAAAAAAAAAGTGTAGCTGAAAACTCAACCTCACTTTACAATCAATATTTAGTAAAAGTCTTTTCTTCGCTGTTCAAAATAGAAGCGAAATTTTCAAAAAAAAAAAACCTCAACCCTTTTCCACACCAGTGACGCAAAACGGTGCGCCGCATAATGACGTTAATTAAAGTGTAATTACAAAAGCCAAATTCCGTACAACAAAAAGGACATGATCACGACACAAGTTTGCCTTCTCTCTCTCTCTCTCTCTCTCTCTCTCTCTCTCTCTCTTTCTCTCTCTTTCTCTCTCTCACTCTCTCTTTTTACTTGTTCCAAATTAAAACAAAACAATTTCGTTGTCAATCTAATGAAACGTTAATTCAACTACAAATAACTAGTTAATCACTAGCTTTTTAATCGAGATAATTAATCTCATTAAATTAATTAATGTAGCTTTTTTTTATTTATTTATTTATAAGCTAGTTGTTTAGTGATCAGCTTTATTACACGTTTAATTGAGACTGAACAAGCACCAAATTGAACAAAAACAAACGCCAAACTAAATAAGCGTCAAATTGAACAAACATCAAAAATAAATGTTAAGCTGAATAGGCGCCAAACTGATAATTGTCGAAATTGAATCAACAAAAGTAAACGAAAAATTGAATAGGCGCCAACTAAATAAACGCCAAACCTAAATAAGCGCCAATTGAAGAAACACCAAAAAATAAACGCCAAGCTGAATAGGCGCCAACTAAACAAGCACCAAACTGAATAAGCGCCAATTGAAGAAACACCAAAAAATAAACGCCAAGCTGAATAGGCGTTAAATAAATAAACGCCAATTGAACAAACACCAAAAAATAAATATCAAACTGAATAAGCGCCAACTAAACAAACGCCACAATGAATAAGCACCAATTGAACAAACACCAAAAAATAAAACGCCAAACCTGAATAATCACTAAATTGTAAACGCCAAACAAGTGCCGAATTGAACAAATGCCAACAAAAAAACAAGCTTGAGCTTAAATAAGCTAGCTGTTTCAATTTGAGCTTTAGTAATTTATATTTTTGCAAAATAATTACTCTTCCGCATAGTCACAATAGCTTACGTAAGTAATGTTTAAATGTATTTTCTAGCTTTAATAAGCTAGCTTTTCGCAAAACAGCTTTCATTAGCTAGCTTTTGTTAGTCAGCGCTTATCAATAAGCTTCTTCTTTTAAGCTATCTACAAGTTGACTACAGTATAAGCTTTCTGCAATTGTCAGCTTTAATAAGCTACATTTTCCAACACCGCTTTTCTGTACTTATTAAGCATTTGTCAGCTTTAATAAGCTTGAGGTTTTTTTTTTATTTCCTAGCTTTTTTTGCAAACAGCTTTTAGTGTAAGAAATCTTACAAATAACCTCTAAAAAAACTAAATGTTTATCTAGCATAAACAAAAGATCAAACACTGAAATAACAACAGCTTCTGTTTGATAGCTTAACCATAACGTAATTATTATCCTAATAGATATAATTAGTCATTTTATGGCTCTTGAGTAACTCATAAAAATATTCAATAAAACTGAAACCTTTTCAAACAACTTAAGTGTTGTTTGGCCACATTTTTAATTGTCCCAAGCTTTTTCCCTATACCAAGGTGGCCGTGATTTTACATCAAATGAAACAAGCGCAAAGCTGAATAGACGTCAGTTTGAACAAGCACTAGAAATGGAACAAGCGCCAAGCTATATAAACGCCAAACGCTATTTTAAAAGTTCCCAATAACCAGCGAGAGCCTGACTCCAGAGGACTGCGCATGACAGGCATTTAGAAATCGGGACAAACAGAAGTTGGCTCCACCCTTTTTATGACGACCGGCAACTTCTAATTGGTTGGTTATGTAGTCTGACGTCACATGCTCCACCCTTTTTTAACGTCGAACCACACAACAAACCAAATTAGAAGTTGCCGGTCGTCATAAAAAGGGCGGAGCCCACTTTTGTTTGTCCCGATTTCTAATTGCCTGTCATGCGCATGTGTGTTCACCTCACATTTCCAGAATTCCTTAATGAAATATATGTATTTCATATTCATATTCAACTCAATACAACCTTCCAAGTGGGGAATAATTCAAATATTAAATCCATAGTACTTTGAAATGAAAGTAATGAGTGAGGTGTTCAGCAACACATCAGATATTCGAGTAGAGGAGTACACTTTGGGGTGGTTTTGTTGTCAATGTATGTTGTTTGGTGGCGCATCTATCTGATAAAGTCCATTTATATGAAGTCAACTGATTTTTAATTTTTTTAAATTATATTAATTACTTATTTTAAATTTTAAAAATCGTTTTTTTTTTTGGTAATCGTTGAATAATTCTTGACAATATTTTGACAAGAAATTTCTGGAGGTAATGGTCTCTTTAATGCCACTGCCAGGTCCCTTATGTAGGCTGATCCGGACCTGGAGGGGGGGGTCGGATATGGTGGTCCGTACCATAAATGACATAAACCCTATTTACTAGTATTGGTTTTCTCTTTCAGACTTTTCAGTTGTTTTTACATCATTAGGAGTTCGACAACTGTGGCGATAAAGTGTTCCTTTGATCATTTACAAAAAAAATTGTCGATTTACAGTAATTACAGTCGTTAAAAATATATTCTCCAGGATTTTAGGGGTCCCTTAAAATTCTTGGGGACCTTGGAATGCAGCCCTTTTAGCCCAATAGATAATCCAGCCCCTGGCCACCGCGTTTATAGTCTACATTTCATGCTCCTAACACGTCCAATTTATATTTGTATTCAAATCGCGTTAATACCGACTATAAACGCCGCTTTAACTACCCTTCAAGAATACCATTCACACACCACTATATACATGTATATAATAAAAGGGTGTACACTTTAAGGTTGTAATGCGCGCACATCCATAGCTCAAATTAAGCTGAAGCCAAATTGGTCATAAACTTAAAAAGGATCAATGATAATGGCTTCATCTTTTCTAATCTCTAAAAGGGCTCTCTTTTTTTCTCTCTGTTGCTTAGTTTGTGGCACTTTTTACGATGATGTTCTTTTAGAAAAAGAAGAAGAAGAAAATCTGAAGAGCCAACAAACATATTTTGATATATAAAAAGGGGAGGGAGAGGGGGGGAAACCTAGGGCCACCAGCATCATCATCATCATCATCATCATAATTAACCAATGGCAATTAGAAAAGAACTCAATCATAATACCCTGATGATGATAAACCCTCATCCAAAGCTTTGTAAAAGAGACAATATATATTTGACCACAATTACTACAACAACCCTTATGTTTAATGTCATTTGTGTGTGTTTAACGATTTTACCAGCAACATTGTGAAGATATCTCATTTCCAAATTCCCCCCTTCCAATCACGACCTTTTTCTTTAAGATATATGCAAACTAAACGTTTCTTAGAAACTAGAAAAGTAAATAAATAATCGACTTAAATAGATTTTCATGAAGAAAATGAAACATTTTTTTTAAAAATAAACTTTTTATCTTCACAATTTGAAAACAACTAAAATTCAAGTTTTGAAAGTGAAAAAACACAGAAAATTTTAAACGTCGAAGTTCGGATTTTTATGCAAAAATATCAAATGCAAACGTTTCTCAATCTGTGGCCCAAGAGCCAATTGTGAACTAACAATCCCATCTATGAATTAATCAATATCAATTCTCGACTGTATAATTGAATTAAAAAACAATAATTTTTTGAAACATTCTGTATATTAAGGTTCCACAAATGTAAACAGAACCCAAAAAAGCCATTTTATTAAAAATAATAAAAATTAAAATTGAAATACAAGATGGCCGCCGTTTTGAATGTAATTACATTCATTCATCTTCAGAGCTAAATGAATTCAAATTAAATGTGTTTAGGTGAATTATACGGAATCCAGTTAAGGACATGAACACCAAATAAAAATTGACTTTATTATTAATATTTTAAAATTGAAATACTAAATCATTATTTTGCCAATACTTCATAATTATCACTTCAGGGCTACAAATTGAGAAACATTTTCATAATATTGCATAAAAATCCGAGCCCTAATCATTATTAAAACACAAGATAAACTTTAGTTTGGGCTTCCCCTCCTAGGTTTCCCTTGGCCACCAAGCTGAGCTGTTTTGTTGAGAGGCAATTTAGAAATTGGGACATACAGAAGTTGGCTCCGCCCATTTTTATGACGACCGGCAACTTCTAATTTGGTTTGTTGTGTGGTTCGACGTTGAAAAGGGCGGAGAGCATATGACGTCAGGCTATACATAACCAACCAATTAGAAGTTGCCGGTCGTCATAAAAAAGGGCGGAGCCAACTTCTGTTTGTACCGATTTCTAATTGCCTGTGTTTTGTTGCAGCTGAAGATAGCTAAACACCAATAGCGTGAAAACAGTCATTTTCATCTTCAGCTCTACTGCTTCAATACAGGAAATTTCATCTTCAAGCTCACTAGTAAACCCCGCCTTTTAGACTACTGTATAAGCTCTATATAGAGTTCTAAAGCCCTGTTTCCATTAGGTTAAAATCAGAGAGATAAAAAGTGAATATTTATCAAATAAATTCATTTTTACTTCCGATTTTGACCTAATGGAAACAGGTCCTTTGAAAAACCCCAACCTCTCCTCCTCCTCCTCCACTTTCCTCACAAAAAAATACAAATAGAATTATCAGCGATCGATGAGTTTCTTATAAAACAAAAGACTTCGAGGTTCATAGATTGCAAACAAGTGACACAAAAGTGTCATCTGCAACAAAAAAAAAATGTTCCCTCCATTCATTTTACATATAGAAAAATACCGACTTATGAGAATGAAGCGAAAAAAAGATCTTTGAAGATGGATGACAAGAAATTTTAGTACATCATCTCACACGAAGATAATAGTATTTACCAGTAAAGAGAGAGAGAGAGAGAGAGAAAAAGGGTTAAAATGACGATGTAAAAATATTCTCAAAGGAATTAACAGAGAGCTCACACAAACACCTTCTATCTACCTTTTTTTTCTTTCTTGTTATGCAAATTAGATCGAGACAAAACAGAAAATAAATGGATAAAAACATCAAATTTGCCTATTTAAATGATGATAAAAACTTAGCCTCCTCCTTATGCACCCTATTTTTTGTTCAGTAAATGCCTCAGTAATTCGATTTTTTCTTTCTTTCTGAATTATATTGAAGCTAAATTTTAAACAACAAACATGTTTTTTTTTTGTGATACTTCGCTTTTATTAAAAAAAACGTAGTAAAAACCATAAAATATAATGTGTTCTTGGCTTGTTGGTGTAGTGGTTAGTGTATTGGCCCGTGGTAATCTTGGTCATTCGGTTCAATCCCTTGCAGTGTGAATTATATTTTCAAATATTTCAGAAAATAGTCGACAAACAAATTATGAAGTTAAATAAAAGCGAGTAAAAAGGATAAATTGACATTTGAACTTAACTTGAACCCTCTAGTCTCTAAACAAGAGTTCCAACATAGTAAAATATCTGTTTTATAAGAGGTTTTTCAAGTGTAAACGCATAACCTTAGTTACGTAACTGCAGTTAAGAATAACCTTAGTTACGTAACTGCAGTTAAGAATAACCTTAGTTACGTAACTGCAGTTAAGAATAACCTTAGTTACGTAACTGCAGTTAAGAATAACCTTAGTTACGTAACTGCAGTTAAGAACAACCTGAGTTACGTAACTGCAGTTAAGAATAACCTTAGTTACGTAACTGCTATTAAGAATAACCTGAGTTACGTAACTGCAGTTAAGAATAACCTTACTTACGTAACTGCAGTTAAGAATAACATTAGTTACGTAACTGCAGTTAAAAATAACCTTAGTTATATAAATGCAGTTAATTTTTGTAGCGGAAACCAGGTATTACAAACTGCGATTTTTTTTATAAGTTGTTTCTAAATATTGATTGTTGAATTATGGCTAAATTGCAGCTCAAAATTTCCGCTTTTCTTAAGCTTTTAGCTGGAGGAATTTAGAAAAGGCGGAGGAGGTATAAAAAAATTATGATGTTTTCTGTCAATTTGGGTGTGTTTTTGGAGGTCATTATCGCCCACCCCTCTTTTTCCTTTTGAAATTCATTTATTCCAAGTTTTTAATATTGTATGAATTAACAGCAACAAAAAAATAGGAGGTAAAAATAATGCGAACGAACTGTTTCAAAAATCCACTCCACCCAAATGTGGTTTTCTAGTCTATAAAGAGAGATCTAGATTTTATTTATTTATTATCTTCTCTCAGTTATTCAAAAATCTCATTTCGCTCATATTTCATTCAAAAGAAATTGCTGCTGCTGCTGCTCCTAACTTAAGATGGTTTATGAACAACTGGCTTTCAAACTCATGATTATTCCGTCTTTCAAAATCTAAATCTTGAGAAACTAGAAAGTGTTTTAGAAACTAGAAGAGTAGCTCAATCACTTCATATGGATATCTTTCAAAATAAACTTTTTTATGCGAATTTGAAACACAATTTTTTTTAAATTTTATCTATAAAAAGTTTATTTTGAAAGATAACCACATGAAAATACTCTGAAGTGATTTGATCCACCTTTCTAGTTTCTAAAACACTTTCTAGTTTCCTGTAAATTTGCTTTTGAAAGACGGAATAATCAAGAGTTCGAAAATTAGCTGTTCATAAACCATCTTAAATGTCCTGAAAATGCCCTACAAGGGCTAATCACCCCAGTTTTGTCAATAGTTTTTATTTTTAAGCTTATAAATATGAAAACACCCTTAAGTGATTTATTTGATCTACCCTTCTAGTCTGTAAAACACTAGCTTTTTCATAATTTTGCTCTCCTGAAAAGGCAGAATAATCAAGGAGTCCAAAACTCAGCTGTTGATAAACCATCTTAAATGCCCTGAAAATGCCCCACTACAGCTAAAGACCCCAGTTTTGTCTGTAAAATGTTTATTTTGAAAGATAACTGGAAGTGACTTTAAGTGATTGATCGACCCTTCTAGTTTCTAAAACATTTTCTAGTTTTTTTTTCTTAAAAAATGCCCTACCAAGGCTAATGACCCTAGTTTTGTCTGTAAAAAGTTTATTTTGAAAGATATCAACAGGAAGTGACCTTAAGTGATTGATCGACCCTTCTAGTTTCTTAAAAACACTTTCTAGTTTTTTTCTCTTAATTTTGTTCATCTAAAGAACAGAATAATTTAATGAATCCAAAACTCAGCCATTCATAAACCATCTTAAATGCCCTGAAAATGCCCGTTTTTGTCTATAAAAAGTTTATTTTGAAAGATATCAACATGAAAATGTGACCTTAAGTGATTGATCTACCCTTCTAGTTTCTAAAACGCTTTCTAGTCTGTTTCCTTAATTTTACTCTTCTGAAAAGAGTTCGAAACTCAGCCATTTTAAATAATGCAACCAGTAATCTTGAGTTGACACATGGCTTAAATACTGCGGACAGCATTGCATGTCATGACTAGGGCTCGAATTTTGATGCAATATCAACCGGAATGTTTCTCAATATGTGGCCCACAAGTGCCAATTCTGAAGTAACAATTTCGTTTAGATAATAAAAAAAATTGTTCTGTCTAATTAAAAACAATGGTTAGAGGCTAGAACTCTTAGTTGACAACTGATAGTGATCAGACATCTAGCCTCTCTACAAAGCTTTTTTTGAATTCAAAGTTGGCTCTTGGGCCACAAATTGAGAAACATTCCGGTTGAATGATATAGCATCAAAATCCGAGCCCTAGTCATGACATTTCTGTACAAAATTATCAAAGTTTGTAATCTGTGATCGAACTGAAAAAAGCTTTCTGAAAAAAAAAAAACTCCCGCAATTTTCAACAGCTTCTAGCTACACTTTATGCTTAATCAAAGCATAAATATGGCGTACGGGGGGGGGGGGGGGGGGGCTTAGGTCTTGACATGGCATCCAAATTTAATTATTTCATATTTCTAGTAATTGTTAAATAATTTCAAGCCATTCATAAACAATAGAAAACACACAAAAGAAAAGAGTTTCACACGCCATTGACTTCCTGATTACAGCGCCCTCTTTGAACAGAAAACAAAACCACCGGCCCAAACCATAATTCCCCCCCCCCCCCCCCTCTTCCTCTATAAGAAAACGAGTTTTTCCTGTTAACATTTTTTTTTGGAAACATAAAAAATTATGAACACATAAAAAAAATATAAGATTTAAAAATAAACCAGCTGAGTTTAAATTGAAACATTCTGTCCTTGGCATAGATCTATATGGAAATTAATTAATTTCACAAAGTAATATATTTACTAGGCAATGTGTAAAACCATCAATTTAGTCGGGTTATAGTTAAGGTAACTGTAAAAGTGTAAACCACACAGGCATTTAGAAATCGGGACGAACACAAGTTGGCTCCGCCCTTTTTATGACGACCAGCAACTTCTAATTGGTTGGTTATGTAGTCTGACGTCACATGCTCTCCGCCCTTTTCAACGTCGAACCACACAACAAACCAATTAGAAGTTGCCGGTCGTCATAAAAAGGGCGGAGCCAACTTCTGTATGTCCCGATCTCTAATTGCCTCTCCTGAAAACAGACATTTAGAAATCGGGTAGAACACTTCAGTTAGCTTCGCCCTTGTTATGACGAACGCAACTTCTAATTGGTTGGTTATGTAGTCTGACGTCACATGCTCTCCGCCCCTTTTCAACTTCGAACCACACAACAAACCAATTAGAAGTTGCCAGTCGTCATAAAAAGGGCGGAGCCAACTTCTGTTCCTCCCGTTTTCTAATAAGCCTGTCTGTCCGCCATGTTGGTTGTAGGCTAAATTTTTTAAAACAGTTTGGTTTGTTGTGTGGGTTCGACGTTGAAAAGGGCGGAGAGCATGTGACGTCAGTCTACATAACCAACCAATTAGAAGTTGCCGGTCGTCATAAAACGGGCGGAGCCAACTTCTGTACATGTCCAGATTTCTATAATTGCCTGTGTTTCAGGTGTGTGGATCCAATTTTTCACTAAAGAGTTCCAAAAGAAACTTAAAATTTGACCTCAAACACTCAAAACTCCTTCTTAAAAAGGTCAAAATTTTAAGTAGGCCACCATAGTCTGTGTGCTTATAATAAATAATAACCTTTTCAATCAATCCCCCCACAATCTTCATCTCATCTGATCTCTAACAATAAAGTCAGACATTTTTTCGTTCTTTAGAAGAAGAAAAAAAAGCAACATAAAAAATTACAACACAAACAAAAAGTTGAAATTGTTGTTTTGTCTACAAACAAACATTCAGAAATAATAAAAATACAAACCATAATCCAAAATCGATGTCTCAAAAAAAAAAAAATAGCATTTTTGAAACGTTCATATTTGATATCATATGAACAACAACAAAAAATATGAAACATAACAGGAATTATTTACCTAAACTATGGGGTGCAGCATTTGAAAACGACAAAAATGTTGAAGAGGTTACATCACCAAATTACTTCTAAAAGTCTCCACAAAGAGCACTAGCATCGTTTTTCTATGATAAATTAAAAGAAAACCCGTTAATTTTTAAAATAGGACCTACAGCAGTCGCACCGACAATATGTTTATTTTTCATATTTAAAGTTGTCCTATATGCCCATATCCTAGAACGGTTTATCTTTAAGAGGAGGAGGCTGCATCGCATAATTACTTCAAAAAATCTCCACAAAGAGCGCTTGCAACGTTTTTCTATTGAGTCCATAGACACAATGTTAAAGAAAAAAATGTTAAATTATTAAAATACACAGCAGTCACGGTGGCAAAATGTTTATTTTTCATATTTAAAATTGTCCAATTTTGATGGTTCAAAGTGCAATGTGCACCTTAAATATATATGCTGATCGAGTGATAGAATGACAAATAATTGGTAAGTGTCCTTCTATTTTTAAAAATCTATTTCAAAATCGCGAATTTCTAACTCTTACATTAAACTCCATTGAGCACGCCCTCATAAGAAAAAAACATCCATTAAAATGCTCGTAAAAATACGTAAAAAATAATTTTTAAAAAAAATCAGCGCATGCGCCAATGTGTTGGCTTCACTGTGGTTTTTTAAAATTATTTTTACGTATTTTTACGAGCATTTTAAAATGGATGTTTTTTGCTTACGAGCGCGTACTAAATGGCGTTTAACATAAGAGTTAGAAATACAGGTGATTAGAAATCGGGACGAACAGAAGTTGCCTCCGCCCTTTTTATGACGAACGCAACTTCTAATTGGTTGGTTATGTAGACTGACGTCACATGCTCTCCGCCCTTTACAACGTCAAACCACACAACAAACCAATTAGAAGTTGCCGGTCGTCATAAAAAAGGGCAGAGCCAACTTGTGTTCGTCCCGATTTCTAATTGCCTGTTTAGAAATTCGCGATTTTGAAATACTTTTTTTAAAAATAGAACCGCACTTACCAATTATTTGTCATTCTATCACTCGATCAGCATATATTTAAGGTACACATTGCACTTTGAAAACTTAATACTGGACAACTTTAAATATGAGAAATGAATAAATTGCAGCGACGACTGCTGTATTTTAAAAATTAACAACAAGATTCATTGCAATTTTACCGTCAAAATCAATACATATTGCAATTACTAACGTGATAATAACCCTTGCAAAGATTAGCAGACACATCACTAGGTGCCTAGAAACACACCCTGTACAATGTAGTCTGTTGTCTTATAAAAAAAAAATAACAATCCTTTTTTTTTGTAAAACACACCCATTCATTACATAAAAATTCCTAATTTTCATTAAAATAATGACACATTTTTTACCATTTTAGTCACGATTTCAATAAAAATAAAACAATATACCGTATAAAAAGTCGTTAACCTCAACTTTTTTAAGAAGCAACGTCTCATTTGGCACGCGAGCCACCACAAAAAAGAATTCGAGATAGAAAAATACTTACTCGAACCACTGGCGTAGCTAGGCACCCGCAGGACCCGCAACTGCGGGGGGGGGGGCGCAGCAGGTTTGGGGGCGCAAAAAACAAAATGAAAGTCGATTTATTTTCGAAAATAAATCGACTTTCATTTAATATTTACTTTTAAAAACTACATAGTTGCACTAGTAAATATGGGAGGGGCGGGCAGTGGCGTAGCTAGGAACCCACCAGACCCGCAACTGCGGGGGGGGGGGGGGGGCGCAGGAAGTTTGAGGGCGCAAAAAACAAAATGACAGTCGATGTATTTTCAAAAATAATTGAATAAATTAAGCAAGTGATTCCGAATCACTCGCTTAATTTATTCAGTTATTTTCAAATATAAATCGACTTTCATTTCTTTCATTTTTATAGGGGGGTACTATTTTGATGAACAGCGGAAAGGTCCGAACAACGGTACGAACAGTCGGAAAAATAGTAGGAGCAGTCCGAAGGTTTGGTTTAGTAAAATTAAGTTGTTGCAGGGGGTCTGGGGGGCGCAGACCCCGACTTTTTTTTTTTAAAGAATTATTAAATCAAATTAGTCCATTGTTCCGACTGTTCTGTAATTTGTTCAATGGGAGGAACGGTCGGAAAAATGAACAAATTTGATTTAATAACGCTAAAAAAAATGGGGGGCTGCGCCCCCCAGGCCCCCTGCAACAAGCTTCATTTTACTAAACCTAACCTTCCGACTGTTCTTACTGATCCGCCATTCATCAAAATAGCACCTCCCCCAGTATGAGGCTAAGTGGAGGGGGACTTAAAGGGAGCGCAACGTTTTAAGCAGCCCGGGGGGGGGGGCGCAAAGTTTTACGCGGCGGGGGGGCGCAACCAAGCCTAGCTACGCCACTGACTCGAACCCTCTGAGCAGGGTTCCAAAAAAAAAACCCCAAAAAGGTTACTTAGTAAAACAGGGTTTTGCTCTGTTGTAACTTCCGTTCAAAAAGCATTCAAAAATGGAGTTCAAACTTTAGATTATTACATTCCAGGACACAGGCATCTGTAGACAGCTTCAGAATTTCTTTGGCTCCGCCCTTTTATGAGCGTCAGACCAAATATCAACCAATTAGAAATAAAAAGGGCGGGGCATGTGACATCAGACTCAGTAACAAATCAATTAGAAATTGATGACGCTCATAAAAGGGCGGAGCCAAAGAAATTCTGAAGCTGTCTACAGATGCCTGTTTCCAGGACTGGCAACTTCGTAATGTGTTGAATGGTGACGGATGTTTTGAACATAGATGGGGGGGGGGGGGAAGAAACTACAACAGCGCCTTCTGGTGACTTTATTGTCAAACTAAGCATTCAGCCTATGAACCAATGTCCATTTTGTCTTAAATGCTAGTAAAACGTTTTCTCGCTTATATTGGCGCTGCTGATGCTGAGCACTGTCACCATTACCTCCGAGCATTGGATTTTCCGAGTTGCCAGTCCCGAAATTGTTCAAGTACTAAGTTTTCTTCTTGAATCTGGGCCTTATTCTTGTCTATAAAAACATGTTATCTATTTACGAAAATGATGTAATGAAAAAAACATCATTTCGTAATAAGAAGAAAAAAAACCTTTATGAAAGAAAGAACTGAATGAAATTTACAAAGTGGCAAACACACACAAGGTTAGAATCCAGGAAATGAAAACAAAAACCACTTTTGTGTGTTTGCGCCCTCTGCCTCCTCCTCCACCTCCTCTTCCTTCTAAATATAGTAAATAATTAACCATTAGCACATATGTAAATGATGATGACTCAAACCATCAAATAATTTCACCAACGGTTCCTTTATGTATGTGGCAGCCAATGTGTAGATTTGAGTCATTTTGTAGAATTTCTAAGTAATTTATATTATAAAGCAACAGTTTAGTATTTACAAAAACGGCCTTCGGCAATGTGCAGAATCCAATAAGGATGTAAATCCAAATAACATAAGACACAAGAACTGAACTGCACAACATCTTAGCAGGATAATAGCTACATTGGGCAAAAGCTACACTGGAACAAGCTAAATACTGTATAAGAGCTGAACTGTGCAAGGGCTAAACTGTGCAAGGGCTAAACTGTGCAAGGGCTAAACTGTGCAAGGGCTAAACTGTGCAAGGGCTAAACTGTGCAAGGGCTAAACTGTGCAAGGGCTAAACTGTGCAAGGACTAAACTGTGCAAGGACTAAACTGTGCAAGGGCTAAACTGTGCAAGGGCTAAACCGTGCAAGGGCTAAACCGTGCAAGGGCTAAACCGTGCAAGGGCTAAACCGTGCAAGGGCTAAACCGTGCAAGGGCTAAACCGTGCAAGGACTAAACCGTGCAAGGACTAAACCGTCCAAGGACTAAACCGTCCAAGGGCTAAACCGTCCAAGGGCTAAACCGTCCAAGGGCTAAACCGTCCAAGGGCTAAACCGTCCAAGGGCTAAACCGTCCAAGAGCTAAACCGTCCAAGAGCTAAACCGTCCAAGAGCTAAACCGTCCAAGAGCTAAACCGTCCAAGAGCTAAACCGTCCAAGAGCTAAACCGTCCAAGAGCTAAACCGTCCAAGGGCTAAACCATCCAAGGGCTAAACCATCCAAGGGCTAAACCGTGCAACAACAAAACTATACAACAATCAAACTTGGCAAAGGCTAAACTATGCTACTACCCTACTGTGCAATTGCTAAACTATACAACAACCAAACTGTGCAATTGCTAAACCATACAACAACCAAACTGTGCAAGGGCTAAACTGTCAAAACTACTAACCTGTGCAATAATTTAACTGAGAGCAAAACTACATCAGCTAAACTTTAAGAGCTAAACTATGCAAAAGTTAAAGTACATAACAGCTAAATTTCAAAAAGATATAAATTGCACAACTGTATACAAGAACTAAAATATTCAAAAGCTAAACAGTGCACAAGCAAAACTAACCCCGAAGTTAAAGAAAACATCCTAAAGTTCTTCTGTACAATGAACTCAACACTTTTTTTTTCCAAAACCCTAAAATCCTAGTAGGATTACCAAGAAAAAAAAAAACTTCGTGATTTCGGTTAACCGCAGAAATGTGACCATCAAAATAAATAACACACACAAACCTTTGTAGGAAAGACACTGAAAAATCATCGCGGAATTAACTACAGTCTTCTATTGTCCATTGAAAACGAGAACCACAAAAAATATAAAACAAATTGAAAGTGTTTCATTGTTGGACAGAAAGATAATCCTCTCTTATATAACAAAATCCCATTGAAAATAACCTAAAATCTGACCAGGAAAACGAAATTTCGTCACAAGGAAATTCATTTTTCTACATTCAAGCTGATAACAACACAATGTTAAAAGGGACACAAAGAAATTACACTGTCAATTGAGACAAAACACGTAATGCACCTTCCGTATAGTCAGTCAGTCTGACGTCATTAGAGTGGCATTCAACAATTGAAAACTGATGTCAATTCCATTCAAGAGCATCATCAATTATTTTTTTAAACATAATCATAAATTAAGTGTCCATTGAGTATTTTGAACATTTTAAAACTAGTTCAACATCTGGAGGTTTGTTCTAAGTGCCTTAAATGTGTTCTGAGTGTCTTGAAGGTGATTTAATTATCTTCAAAGTGTTTTGATTGTCTTGAATAATTGCTGTGTGTCTTGAAATTGAAATGATAGTAAGATAGTCTTGAATGTGTTCTGAGTGTCTCGACAGTCTTGATAGTCTTCTGAGTGTCTTGATTGTCTTCTGAGTGTCTTCCGAGTGTCTCGATAGTCTTCTGAGTGTCTTCCGAGTGTCTCGATAGTCTTCCTAGTGTCTTCCGAGTGTCTCGATAGTCTTCCTAGTGTCTTCCGAGTGTCTCGATAGTCTTCCTAGTGTCTTCCGAGTGTCTCGATAGTCTTCCTAGTGTCTTCCGAGTGTCTCGATAGTCTTCCTAGTGTCTTCCGAGTGTCTCGATAGTCTTCCTAGTGTCATGATAGTCTTCCGAGTGTCATGATAGTCTTCCGAGTGTCATGATAGTCCTCCTAGTGTCATGATAGTCCTCCTAGTGTCAGGATAGTCCTCCTAGTGTCATGATAGTCCTCCTAGTGTCATGATAGTCCTCCTAGTGTCAGGATAGTCCTCCTAGTGTCAGGATAGTCCTCCTAGTGTCAGGATAGTCTTCCTAGTGTCAGGATAGTCTTCCTAGTGTCAGGATAGTCTTCCGAGTGTCTCGATAGTCTTCCGAGTGTCTCGATAGTCTTCAGAGTGTCTCGATAGTCTTCAGAGTGTCTCGATAGTCTTCAGAGTGTCTCGATAGTCTTCAGAGTGTCTCGATAGTCTTCAGAGTGTCTCGATAGTCTTCAGAGTGTCTCGATAGTCTTCAGAGTGTCTCGATAGTCTTCAGAGTGTCTCGATAGTCTTCAGAGTGTCTCGATAGTCTTCTGATTTTCTCGATAGTCTTCTGTTTATATTGATTATCTTCCTAGTGACTTGATAGTCTTCCTAGTGGCTTGATAGTCTTCTTAGTGTCATGACAGACTTCTGTAACATCCCCGTTTCCGTAGGGTTAGTAGAGAGATCTCTACTAGCCATCTAGAAGTGTCGAATGGATGTTGATGATTAAGTCTTTCGGTCTATTGGCTCCTGTGTTGCTACTTAACCACCAGGGACACAAGGGTCGGTACCTCAGGAGACCTGTGGTAGAGAATATTGTAGAGATGTCGTCTTACACTCGGCTGCTGGAGACTTCGTTGTCCGGTGGAAACATCGGCTACGTGGCGGCTATAATCCTAAGTCCCACTCCCATAAAATGACTGAGTCCACACATTGAATTCGTATGATGAAAATGCTCTTTTATTCAATAAACAGAGAGTCCTGTAGATTGAGAGATATCGCATCGGTCTTAAGCATAAAGACGGTCTGTCCGATCTGCCTGATCTATCCGATCTGTCCTCTCAATCTACAACCTCTTGTATTTATACTCAAAATACAATACAAACATCTGATTATGATAACAAAGGCTCCAGGTGTGTCCAAGTCTCTTGGACACACTCGGACCTAGAAGTGAACTATCACTTGACAAGAAAACGAAAACATCTATAAGATGTATAAATTATAACAATACAGAAGGATGTACGATCATCCTCCTATTAACAATTTGTAAAGATTCTCACGTCCAAAAGTTCTGCATCGATGGTTCTTCTAGGATCTATCCTATTAACCATCGATGTAGTACTTTTGGGCTATTCTTCTCATCTTGGAGGGCAGGGAGTCATCGTCGTAATGACCTCCCGGCCACCCCCAAGCATGAGGTGAGAACCTTTCATCGATACAACTTGATTACAGGGTGTCTACAAAAACGGACGAATTCTAAACGGTGAATTCGTTACACCCCCCAACTAGTTTAAGAGTACGTCCCTGTACTCTCAAAAAGTTAACTATTAAAAATACCCGTTGGTATGAAAATCTATACGATAAAAATTATAATCCCGTTGGATGATAAAATTTAAAAATCACAGCTCGTGATACTAATAGCATCTCGCTATTTTAAAAATTCCCGCTTGGAATTAAAACAATTCTAAAAATTGACAAATAGGCGAAAGCCTATCAAATTACAAAAGGGACAATCCCCTAATATAAAAACTTCTATAAAAACGCAGGCAACTGCCTTAAAAACTACGAAAAATTCTAGACAACGGTCTATAAAAATAAATGCGAACGTGCATTAGAAATACAAAATACAAAAAGTATAAATATAATACTTAAAATACTACAAAAACAAACAATCAAAACAAAGCAATATTACGACCCCGGCCATGCTAATACGTCTGGTCGGCCCATCCAATCGCAGGGCTCTCTGGTCCTCGACGCAGTTCCATTTCGAGGAACTCGGCGGCTCCAGCCGATCCCTTGTAGTAGCGATGACTTCGGCGACCCTCGGCATGACTGGTGGCTTCATCGAACATGAGATAGGGACGGTCATCGTGGAGGGATGGCCTACGAATCGGGTTCCTGACGATGCGAATGGGACGATCTTGATCCCATCGAAAGAACTGTCGCATCCACCGGCGAATTTCATCGTCGTTTTGTTCCAGGTGGAAGACATCGTCGTAATAATGCACTGTTGTCTTGTCCAGCCGATTGTTGATCACCAAGATGAGCGACAAAGCCCGGACGACGAGTACGACGATAAAGACTTCTGTGTCTGCAGGAAGAGAGTTCCTCGGTGGGGTCTCATTACTCTCGAAGAGCCCCAGGTACAGATGGCGACGCGGCGTTCGTTTGCGCTGCCATTGAACAAATAAATTGTTCAGTATCGTCTCATCCTCTCGTGTACTCCGGTGTGGCTTCGTGATGGGCTTACCATCAGGGACCTTCAAGGACTCCGTGGGGGCCCCCAATGGTAACCCCAGACGCTCCTTTACTGGCCTTCGTTTTGGCACAGCACCCATAGCCTTGGTTTCGATCCCGACAGCTTCTGTTGCTTCGGGAAGCGTCGTGGAAGCCCTAGGACACCCAGGAGCTTCTACTTCGCTCCTGGCGGCTTCCATTTCGCTGCTAATGACGACGTCATCCTTGTAAAGATGCCCCTCCGTTCGTGGGCAAATGTCACGAAGCGTGATAGCATTGTTTGGGGCTTTGCAGAAGAAACTCTTAACCTCAGAGCGAAGTTTGGTCCTCAGGCCTCTGCTGGGACGGTTTTGTTCAACGAGAGGCCTTGGCTGCCTCCAACGTCGAACGCCGCGTACCAGCAGGTCTTCTGGGAGGCCTGAATCCCGAACCTTACTGCGAAGAGTTGTTTCCTCTCCCCAAATTCTGCTGTCGTACAGAATGACTCGTTCACCATCGTTCGTCTCATATACGTTATTCATCAAGGAGAGTCCCTGCTGATGGTATGCAACGGCCAGATCGACTAACTGATGAAGTTGCTCCTGATATTTCGCCCTTGGATCTGTTGTAGGACTGTCCACACTCTTGTTGGTGGTCTTCAACTGGACATAAGTCCTTGCAGCTTCCGGCTCGGCAACCTCTGGCTCGAGGAGATCCATCCCCTCTTCATCAATATAGAGCACGTCGATATCTTCGTCGTTGTTGCCTTGCAACTTTTTCGGGACTTCCTGTGACACGGAGATCATCATCACCTCGGCTTCATCGATCTTGATGGTCCGTTGGTTGAGGTGGGCCACAGCGGACTCCGTGAGCCCTTCCTCACGTCGACGCTTGGCTTCTCGGTGTCGCCTGCTTGGCTTGTTCTTCTTCCGCTCCAAAACCTTGATGGGAGCGACTTCTGCGGCAGGTGGGCTGGTGAGTGGTACTGGTCGTTTTAGTGACGGCACGGCTACCTTCACTTTAGCTGCTGCTGGCTCTACCAGCTCCATGTAGGCTTTTTCTGCCTGTTTCAGGGCGGCACTCTTGCGGACGTATTCGCCTTTTTCGTTCCAGATTTCGTTGACGCTTCGGTGCGGTACTGGAGGTCGGTTCCGACGACTGTGGCGCTCCCAATCTGCAGGGGTCCACTCGCTGGTGTCGTTCGGATCACTTTCTTTGCCCCATTTTCTTGGTTCTGCGCCTCCGGGAGCAAACTCTCCGGGCTTGATGGCATTAAAGAAATTAGGCTGCCCAGCCCCAATGACTCCTGGCAAAATCTTGGCCTTCTGTTCGGCCTCTTGGCGCTTTGTCATTTTGGGTGCGGCTTCGCAGGTCCACAATCCATCGGCGATCTCTTTTTCTAATGCCACCGCTGCAGCATCGAAGATTAGTTTGGATCCGCCTGGTATTGGTACGATGGAACTCGGTCTAGCCTCTTCTCGCTGATCGAAGTATCGTCCTCTTTTGTGGGCACGACCCTGCAAGGTGGGCCCACGGACACCGTGACCCCAACCCTGCCTGGTAGTGGCCACTTCTTCGTAGAGATTTGCTAACGGCGACTGCATAGTCGTACTTCTTTTCGAAAAAGACAAAGGAAAAGTGTTTGGATCTCGGAGCCCGAAATTCACATGCTTTTTTCGGCTCCTTCTTACCTCTTTCGATTCATTTGCAGATCTTTTCTCGATCCTTTCGATGTTTGTCGATAATTCTTTTAAATTTCGCACAAACAAAATAATACTTTCGAGGATTTTCCAAATTAAACAATAGAATTTTCCCAATTTGTCCACGATGCAATTATAACTTTCCAAAATATGGCTGATAACGGCATAATCCGCCTTGATATCATACAGATGCCAAAAAATAGTGCCGGTACATGTGTATAGCACATGGGCACAACTGTCAGTTGTGAAGAAGATAAACAATAGGACCCGGATCCATAGTGGTGCGAGGCTAGTAGACATTTCACTGAATGTATCCCTCCGCCCACGTGTTTCTTCCATGCTTGGTAGCGTCATTGACCGCTCCCTGTTTACTTCCTCATTTGGGACGTCATTTCCATCTGTGGCGTCACTAGCATCGATATCATCGTCCATTTTTGTTGTTTCATCGATAACTTCCGCGTTTTTCACCTCCATTTGAAATTCCATCGGCGAATTTACATCTTTTTCGTCGATTTTCATCGTTTCTTCAGGAATTTCGCTGATTTCTTCAACAAATCCAATGGTTTCCATGGTAAAATTCGTCTTGTTACCATATTCTCTGGTGAATTTCATCGCATCTTCGCCAGGTAAGTATGAGAATTGTTGCTGGTTATCGTCTGCTGCCATTTTTCTTCTAATTTCGACGTTACGGTCAGAATGCTTTCGGATTGCTTTCGTAATTATCTCAATTTCTTCTTCATCCTCAGAAGATTCGATCCAAGCATTTTGGCATCTGCAGTGTCCACAACATCTCTTCTTACGCGAAGGTAAGTTCTTTTTCTTGACAAACGCTGTCATTTCTTTTTCTTTTACAGGTTCCGATTCGGATTCTTCTGGCGATGAGTTACCCATGGACTCCAGGGTGTCTCCAGTCGTTGGAACATTGGGTCCGTCCTTTTGGTAAGTCTCATATAGTGGTCTCAGGTTTGCAACGTTTACAGAGTCTTCCACTAATCTTCCAGCTCGATTCTCGTAACTTAATCGGTATACGGTGTCCGATACCTTCGACACAATCGTATATCCCTGTCTCCATTTTGTTAAGAACTTCTTGTTCTGTCCAGGCCTGATTCGCATGTCTCGTACAAGTACTTTCTGTCCGATTTGGTACTCGTAAGGCTTCTTATGCCTTTGGTCGTAGTACTTCTTTCGACGATCATGTGCTGCTTTCAGGTTCGCCCTGGCTGTTCTTAGTTCTTCTTCTTGGCGTTCTTCCGCCTGTTGTCGAACGTCCACGAGGTTTCCTGCCTCGTTATCCACAATAACTGGTCGTTCTGGAACTAAGGTGTCTACTTTAGTTCTGGGCTCCCTCCCAAACATGAGTCTGTACGGCGTAAACTTCGTGGATGAATGTACAGATGAGTTGTACGATTCCAGAACTTCATCCAGTTTTGTAGCCCAATCAGTCTGGTTCTTCGCAGGAGTCAGATACTTTTTCATCGTCTGAATAATGCTTTTATTCGTCCTTTCGGCGAGACCATTACTTTGCGGATGGTATGCAGTTGTTGTTTCGTGCTCTATCTTGTTTATTTTCAAGAATTCTTGAGTGTTCTTCGCAACAAACGGCGTCCCTCGATCCGAAATGAGTTTCCCTGGTATCCCGAAGATTCTCTTTACGTCTTTTGCTAGGAAGTTCATTACGATTAGTGCGGTTGTGCTTTTCACTGCTTTAGCAACGCAATATCGAGTGGCGTAATCGACTGCCAACAAGATGTGCTTGTTTCCTCCAACCGACGGTACTAATGGTCCAATGAAATCCATTCCCCAGCAATCACAAGGCTTTCCAATGGGCATTTCTTGAAGGAACCCTTCAGGTTTCTCCGTACCCAACTTGTGTAATTGACAAATCTCACATGAGCGCACATATTCGAATATGTCGTGCTTCATGTTATTCCAATAAAATCTTTGCCTGGCTCGATTCCAGGTCTTAGTTTGTCCCTCATGACCAGCATCGGGCTCGTCATGGCATAATCTCATTACTTCTGGGATGAGATGTTTTGGAACCACATTCACGAGTGTGGGTACGGAACTTCCGTGAAACACACAAGCGAACAACTTGTTGTCATAATCGCAAAACAACTTATGAAGAGGTGACTCTGGTTGGTTACGCAACTCCTCACGAATCTTCAAAATCTCTGGGTCCAATTTTTGCTCCACCTTCCAATCCCATTGTAAGGTTACATTAAAGATCACACTGTCATCTAGGTCTTCCGCTTCTGGGATGGCCTTCCAGTTAACAGGCACTCCTGCTGGATATCTCGAGAGGCAATCGGCTTCGATGTGAAGTTTCCCCTCTTTGTAGATGATTTTGTAGTCGTACTCCTGCATTAGCAGCTGCCAGCGACCAAGTCTTCCTTCCAGACGTGCTGCAGTTTTCATGTAGCATAATGCATGGTGATCCGTCACAATTGTAAAGGGCTTCTGGAACAGGTACGGCCGGAACTTGGTGACTCCATAGATTACTGCTAGGCACTCCTTATCCGTCGTACTGTAGTTCTTTTCCGCGTCCCTTAGAACTCTGGAGACACTTCCAATGATCTCCTTTCTTCGTTTATCCTCTGACTTCTGGTAAAGCATCGCTCCAATTCCGTATCCACAGGCATCAGTATGCATAAATATTGCAGCCTTCGGATCATATACGGCAACCAATGGAGATTTCGACAACATATTCTTTAGCGTGCGGAATGCATTCTCGCAGTCAACTGACCATTCGAACGGTATATCTTTACCCGTCAGGTCTGACATGGGCTTCGCTATGTTGGCAAATCCAGGTACATGCTTTCGATAATAACCCGCCAATCCAAGGAAACTTCTGATTGCGGTTACATTGTCAGGAACTGGGAAGTTCTTTATGGCGACAACCTTATCTGGATCTGGCCGAATTCCATCAGGCGAGATCAGGTGTCCCAAATACTTCACTTCTTGGAATCCAAAGAAGCATTTCATTGGATGCAACTTCAGGTTTGCTGTCCTCAGCAGGTCCAAGATAGTTCTCAGTCTTTCCAAAAATTCTTCGAACGTTCTTCCAAACACTACGATGTCGTCAAGGTAGACAAGGCACGTTTCCCATTTGTGCCCGGCGAGTAGGATGTCCAATGCACGTTGCATAGTGGCAGGAGCGTTTCGGAGTCCGAAAGGCATTCTTACGAACTCGAACAATCCTCGATGAGATGTAAATGCGGTCTTCTCGATGTCGCTTTCTTCCATCTCGAACTGCCAGTATCCACTCTTCATATCCAGCGTTGCGAAGTAGCATGCTCCTCTCATGGAGTCTAATGCATCATCAATCCTCGGTAATGGATAAGTGTCTGCCTTTGTAATCGCGTTCAACTTCCGATAATCTACACAGAAACGGTAGGAGCCATCCTTCTTCTTTACAAGGACGATGGGCGATGCATACGGCGATTTCGATGGCCTTACAACCCCAGATTTCTTCATCTCCTCTAGCGTCTCATCAATTACGATGCGTTCCCCAGGCCCGCATCTTCGTAACGTGTCTCGAACAGGTAGATTATCTCCAGTTTCGATCTTGTGTTTGGTCAGATTCGTAGCTCCCAGGTCCTTAGATGAAAAGGCGAAGATCGGTTGGAACTCCTTCAGTAGGATCGTCAACTCTTCTCTTTGATCATCTGTCAGTTCAGGACCAAGTTGAATTTCTCTTTCAAAATCAACGGGTGCTTCTCCGATGTCTCTAAAGTTTTCCTCTTCGGAAACTTTGCAGGCTTGCTCTTCTTCTAGTTCTTCTAGAAGTTCGAAGTGTCCAATAGTCTCGCGGTCTCCAATCCCCACGGACTCCAGTGTGGTATTCAGGAGTTGGACTTCCAGTTGTGATGTCCCATTCCCTTGTAGCACACTGCTGGCCACAACGATGCCTTTTCGATTAAAGAGACTATCGTTCGTTTCAATCATGAGTACTTCGTTTTCCTCAATGATCCGCCCTGCAGCTACTTTGAGGTTCAAAGCCTGGCCCGGATTTAACGTAATCCTTCCTTGGGCTTTTACGCAGCTTTCCTCTCTAGCTTTTATGGCATAGGAGTTATCCAGATGGCTATTCTGAGCACATCCCTCCTCTTTTAACTCTTTGAAGAAATTCCAGGGAAGGCTACTACGCGCACTTCCTTTCTTCAACAATTCTCGTGTTCCTTCGTAGAACATCTCATTAGCAAAGTAGATCTTGGAGGTCTTCATGGAAATGATGAGATCAAATGCAGCTCCCAGGTCTCTCCCCAGCAGTGCTTCTCGTTTTCCATCTATGATGAGCATCCTTGCCGTTACTTGCTTTCCGTTCAACTCGAACGTTGGCCACAACTGACCCAGTACCTTAATCGGTACCCCTCCTACTGCGCCTAATGCAGGTGCGTTCCGGATTGGTCCATATCGAAGTCCGTACTCTTTGGCCATTGTGCCTGACAAGATAGTGAACCCAGTTCCGCTATCCGCCAAAAATCGAACTGGTGTGCCATCAACCTGAATGGTAATCTTGGCAACACTCTCATCGGGCGTAGTATCTCCTACCTCGATGAGTTCGCATGAGGTGAGTAGGCTGTCTACAGTGATTTCGACACTCTTTCGACAACAAGCCCTACTCCTCAATAAATCTCCAACTTCAACGGATTCAATAACTTCGCTGTTCGCAGGGATCCTGCTGGTATCATCTCCTCTACCGATAGCTGCGTTTACAATAGCCTTCTTGGATTTCTTAGCATCAGTTTCGGCCTTGCCCGAGGCAATAACATTGGATGTTACATCTTGAGGGATTTCCTGAGCATCATTGCTTATCCCCGGTATACACGCCGCAGAATTCTGTTGGGTTCTTCCCTCAATTCCGACTGGCACCGCAGAATTCTGTTGGGTCTCTCCCTCAATTCTGTCTTGATTAACTCCAGTTTCCATGGCTTCCACAATTCTCTTTGCTTCCTCCAAGCTATTCGCGTAAACTACCATAGCTTTCGTAGGTGACCAGATGATGGGTTCCGGAAATATCTCCTCGATGATTTCTCCCCTTCGACCAGTATCCTTTCGCAG
The DNA here is from genome assembly GCA_036925085.1 of Brachycybe producta. Lineage (NCBI taxonomy): Eukaryota > Metazoa > Arthropoda > Diplopoda > Playtdesmida > Andrognathidae > Brachycybe > Brachycybe producta. The sequence goes on along the minus strand of JAUPFP010000009.1, from coordinate 5,885,102 downwards.
CTTCTTATATTTTCGTGAATTCCGTTGTCGTTTTCCATTCGTAATGCCGACTAACAACTCCGACGATTGCTCAGGGAGTCCTTGAGTGTCCAAATCACATGGTCTCTTCGGTGCTCCAGCCTTTGGTCTAGTTGTGGTGACATTCGAAATGCCGACTAACAACTCCGACGATTGCTCAGGGAGTCCTTGAGTGTCCAAATCGCATGGTCTCTTCGGTGCTCCAGCATTCCGTCTAGTTTTAGTGACATTGGTAGCTTCGCTCACGCCCCTATTCCCCCCCAACAAAGCTTTGTCCACAATGTTTTGGGAATTGGCGATCGCTGTTTCGTTTCGATTTTGTCGTTTTCCAGAGGGTTTTCCGTTCTTAAAGGGCGGTAGGCCCCTCTTTACTGCCACCCTTTCTAGTTTAAATCAGCCGGGTTTTCCTCTCGCAGGAACTTCTTCTGCCCGTTCTCGCTGACGACAAAATACTGCTGGCCATTTCTTCCAGTGGCCATTCCATGTTGAACAAGTCCAACGGTTCCATCCGCAACTACTTTCTTTGGGCAGTTTCTTGAAAAGTGACCCTTCTCGTGACAGTGATAACACTCTACTGTGCTGAGATCTTTCGGGGTTTTACTTCCATCTTGCGTTTGCTGACCATTGTAGTTTTTCTTCTGCGGATATCTTTGGTTCCATTTACGACCTTGTTGCTGATTCGAGTTCTGGTTGGTCTTCTGTTGCGTTTGGTTATTTGAATTTGATGGAGTCGAGTGGTTCGTTGGGTCCACTTGATCTTGAGTAACAACCGCGTAAGAACGTCCTCCGTCCATTACTGCTTGCGTCTGTTTGGCATTTTGGCGTTGGTTATTCTTCTGTGGACCCTTGGAGACCTGGGTCGTCGTTTGTTGACCCATCGTTCCTTCCGGTATCCATAACCCATCAGCCATCAAAACTTCCTCGGTATCCTTGATATATGTCGTGTACAGCTTCAGATTGCTATTCGGCGCATTCTGTGTAGCATTACGTATAATCGGATGAAGTTTCTGCCGAAATTCCACAATCCGGTATTTGTCGGTTACCCCCGGTAACACTTTTCTACTCAAGTCAAGGTAGCGACCCAAAAACTGATTGGTGTCCTCTCCTTTCCTTTGGAGCATGGTATCCAACCTCAGCTTCAGTTGCACTAACTCGTCTCGACGTCCAAATCTTTCAATTAACTCGCTCCGTATGAAGTCCCACGTGGTCTTTCCTCGATTTTCTTTGTAGAAATTGGATAACCAACGTACTACGTCCCCTTCTACCGCCTTACGTAGGTAGTAGGTCTTGTGGACGTTGCTCCAGTCCTCCAGATCTGCGATACTCTCGTAGTCCTCCAGAAAGGTGTATACAGACGTCAATCCTTTGAAGGTCTCCAGATTCCGGAGTGGGTGAAGACTCTTGTACTTCCCATCCAGCTCCTCACAGGTCCGATGACGATTGCAAATTGGATTTCCTTCCAGCTCTTCTACGCTGGGATCCTCACTTGTTAGGCTTTCATCCTCTAGCTGGTCCGGGTTCTCTCTCCGTAGAATAGGAGTCTCAGGTAGGCGACCTCTCTGGGTCCCTCCACTCTTCTTCAGCATGAGCGGCGTCTGGAATACATTAACCTGTCTTAGGTTTTCAGCGTGGGCCGACGAGGGCTCCCCTTCAGTGTCCAATCCAGGAATCACTGTATGACGCTGAGATTCAGCGTGGGCCGACGAGGGCTCCACTCCGGTATCCATTTCTCGGACTACCGTATGACGCTGAACCGTACTTACACCACGCCCGCTCCGGAGTAACATCGATCCTGATGGTTGCTGGGCTTCGAACCAGGCCATCAGTCTCTCCCGTCTTTCAGCACTTAGATTTTGAAGGATACCTTCAAGTGGATCTTCTCCATCCATTTGGTTTGTATCGTCCTTCTCCCGTGTCTTCGACTTCGATTTCGGTCTGCCTTTCTTTCCTTTACCACCTGGTGTAACTCCGACATCATTGGTATTCTCTACTGGATCTGTAGTGAGGTACCCCGCACCTCCACCATTTTGTAACATCCCCGTTTCCGTAGGGTTAGTAGAGAGATCTCTACTAGCCATCTAGAAGTGTCGAATGGATGTTGATGATTAAGTCTTTCGGTCTATTGGCTCCTGTGTTGCTACTTAACCACCAGGGACACAAGGGTCGGTACCTCAGGAGACCTGTGGTAGAGAATATTGTAGAGATGTCGTCTTACACTCGGCTGCTGGAGACTTCGTTGTCCGGTGGAAACATCGGCTACGTGGCGGCTATAATCCTAAGTCCCACTCCCATAAAATGACTGAGTCCACACATTGAATTCGTATGATGAAAATGCTCTTTTATTCAATAAACAGAGAGTCCTGTAGATTGAGAGATATCGCATCGGTCTTAAGCATAAAGACGGTCTGTCCGATCTGCCTGATCTATCCGATCTGTCCTCTCAATCTACAACCTCTTGTATTTATACTCAAAATACAATACAAACATCTGATTATGATAACAAAGGCTCCAGGTGTGTCCAAGTCTCTTGGACACACTCGGACCTAGAAGTGAACTATCACTTGACAAGAAAACGAAAACATCTATAAGATGTATAAATTATAACAATACAGAAGGATGTACGATCATCCTCCTATTAACAATTTGTAAAGATTCTCACGTCCAAAAGTTCTGCATCGATGGTTCTTCTAGGATCTATCCTATTAACCATCGATGTAGTACTTTTGGGCTATTCTTCTCATCTTGGAGGGCAGGGAGTCATCGTCGTAATGACCTCCCGGCCACCCCCAAGCATGAGGTGAGAACCTTTCATCGATACAACTTGATTACAGGGTGTCTACAAAAACGGACGAATTCTAAACGGTGAATTCGTTACACTTCTGAGTGTCATGATAGTCTTGAGAGTCTTAAAAGTTTTCAGAACGTCTTACAAGTTTGCTGAATATTTGGAAAGTGTTCTGAGTGACAAGTGTCTTGAAAGGTTACCAAGTGTCTTGAAAGATTACCAAGTGTCTTGAAAGGTTACCAAGTGTCTTGAAAGGTTACCAAGTGTCTTGAAAGGTTACCAAGTGTCTTGAAAGATTACCAAGTGTCTTGAAAGATTACCAAGTGTCTTGAAAGATTACCAAGTGTCTTGAAAGATTACCAAGTGTCTTGAAAGGTTACCAAGTGTCTTGAAAGATTACCAAGTGTCTTGAAAGATTACCAAGTGTCTTGAAAGGTTACCAAGTGTCTTGAAAGGTTACCAAGTGTCTTGAAAGATTACCAAGTGTCTTGAAAGATTACCAAGTGTCTTGAAAGATTACCAAGTGTCTTGAAAGATTACCAAGTGTCTTGAAAGCTTACCAAGTGTCTTGAAAGCTTACCAAGTGTCTTGAAAGCTTACCAAGTGTCTTGAAAGATTACCAAGTGTCTTGAAAGATTACCAAGTGTCTTGAAAGATTACCAAATGTGTTGAATGGTTACTGTGTGTATCAGCAAGTGCATGTTGTTATGGGCGTGAATTTCTTGTCTCTCAGTTAACCAATTAAGTTGCCTGAAAAACCTAAACAAGAAACTCAATACTAATAACAAGAAAACATTGATCAAAACAAGGTTTCAATATCCACCTAAAAGAGGTGGGTGGGGGAGTTCAAAAAGCAAGTCTAAACTGACCAACATCATCTATTTTTGATGGAAATATTATAACCCTTAGTTGATATAAATGTCTTATGGCCGTTGTTGTTGTTGTACAGTAGGACCCATCATTACATTATTGTTATTGTGTTTCAATGCTGTGTGTATAATAAATACATAGAAACACAACTAACAATAATATCCATCATTATTATTATTATTATTACTATAAAAAGACGAAAAACTCTCTCCAAAACAGCTGTTGGCAACATGCTGACTTTACAAGTTGACCCCCCCACCCCAACCCTCCTCTTCCTTACACAAAAATATGAATCGTTATTATTGTTGTTTGAAAAAAAAAACCTCAAAAATATATAAAATGGAAGTCATTCAATTGTACAAAACACAAATTCAAAAACATAAACAATAAATGTTTTTTAAACAAAAAAAAAGTCAAAATTTTGTTCTCATTAAAAATGTTATGTAACTTCTTGGTTATTACGCATTTTTAGAAGTAACATTATAAGCAGAAATTGAAAGTGTTTTAGAAACTAGAAGAGTAAATGAATCATCACTTAAGAAAGTTGATATCATAAATTTATTTATTTTTTAAAGATTTTAAGTTTTTTTTTAAATCTTTAAAAATAAACTTTTAAAATAAAGTTCATTTTTAAAGATTTTAAAGTTTATTTTTAAAGATTTTAAAAGTTTATTTTTAAAGATTTTTAAAAGTTTATTTTTTAAAGATTTTAAAGTTTATTTTTAAAGATTTTAAAAGTTTATTTTTAAAGATTTTTAAAAGTTTATTTAAAGATTTATTTTTAAAGATTTTAAAAGTTTATTTAAAGATTTATTTTTTTAAAGATTTTAAAGTTTATTTTTAAAGATTTTAAAAGTTTATTTTTAAAGATTTTTAAAAGTTTATTTAAAGATTTATTTTTAAAGATTTTAAAAGTTTATTTTTAAAAGGTTTAAAAGTGTATTTAAAATTTATTTTTAAAGATTTTAAAGTTTATTTTTTTTGAAGATTTTAAAGTTTATTTTTAAAGATTTATTTATTTTTAACTTTTAAGGATTTAAAAAGTACATTTTTTCTAAATAAATAAACACGAAAATCCTACTTCCATTACTCTTCTAGTTTCTAATTGATTAATCCGCATTGAAAATGTTTCAGAAACTAGAAGAGTAAATGAATTATTTAAGAACTGTTGATATCATAAAAAGTTTATTTTTCAAGATTTATTTGTTTTTTTTTTAAAAAGATTTTCAAGTTTATTTTAAAATAAATAAAGATTGAAATCGCCATATATTCTTTGGGCGTTCTAGTTTCTATGCCGTAAGAAGTTTATTTCAAAATATATAAAAGGTTGAAATGATCCATTCAAAGTTTACATTTCTAGTTTCTAAAACACTGTCCATTTCTTCTTAATGTCTGCTTCTGAAATGTAGAAATAACCATGAGTTTCGTATACCATTGTTCTCTTTCATTTGCATATTTTGCAAATGGCTACCTTAAATAAGATGTCTATGCAATTTTTGACATTTGCATTTTTTTTTTTTACTTTTGTCCTCATTTTTACGCTTCTTAACTTGTCAGGTAAAAAAAAAACAATGCAATTTTACAAGCTGATTGTAAAAGATGCTAAAACAAACAAATCCATTCAGTTTGGAAAAGAAAAAAGATGGATCTCTCCCTCTGTATAACTTACCATTTACGTCACTGGCCCCCTTTTGTTTTATGAATTATTCATCATTGAAACTAGAAAAAACAATTTCTGTTTTTTGAAATTTCCAGTGATTTTTATTTAGAGAAGAAACAATAGAAAAATCAGATATCATGTCATACATATTGCTTGTAATGTGTATCGAAATTTCATTTATTTTTTAACCAAAAAAAAAAGGGAATAAAATCGATTGACCGAATGATCGATTTGTAATCAATATATTATACAAGGTGTTTCAAAAAAATGTTACAACCAATTTGTTTTATTGATTCCCTTAGGAATCAATAAAATAATACTTGGTACAACACCTGATAATTTAAATGCATTTAAATAATAAACGTGTTCTACAGAGCCCTGTGAAGGACAAACAAACAATATGTCGAATTCAATTTATTCAGTTAATTAATCTGAAAATATTGAGTTAATACTTAAATATAATTAGATAAACTATTGACAAAATATTGATTTAGTATTTGAATTTAAAATATTAATAATTAAAGTCAATTTTTATTTGGTTTTTGTGTCCTTAACTGGATTCCGTATAATTCACCTAAACACATTTAATTTGAATTCATTTAACAAGGTACTGTATTAGACACACACTGTAAAACTACAACTAAGTTAAATTTAATATAATTTTCCATCTTTAGGCTTTCAGAAGCAAAATTAAAAGACACTTGAATTTGTTTTAAAAACTAGAAGGGTAGCTCAATCAGTGATAATCACACTTAAGGCTGAAAATGGCATAACTTTAAGCAGATCAGATATTTCTTTTTAAAATTTTTTGTCTAAATAAAAAATTTTATTTTCAAACATATCAATCAACATGAAAATTATCCTCAAGTGATTGAGTTACCCTTCTAGTTTCTAAAACACTATATAAAGTGGCTTCTCTTCATTTTACTCCTGAAAAACAGAATAATCATATTTTGAAAATCTGATGTAATTTTTAAACCATCTTAAGGAGATGGACTAGATTATGAGAATTTACTGTCATATGACATTCTTATTACGTTTTTTTTGTAAAAAAAAAATGGGCCTCATTAGAGAGAAGAAAATTATGAAATTGTGACAATCATACCTTATGATGTCAGTGCTTATCCTAAATTATTTTATGACTGCCATATTTTTTTACACCTGTCATAAGACAGTCATAAAACATTATCCACCATAATAATATTTTGTAATTTGCTTTTATGACTTTTGTCACGCAGATATAACAATTTACTGTCATATGACAATTTTATTACTTTTTAAGTAAAAAAAATGGACCCTAATTAGAGAGAAGAAAATCACGAAATTGTGACAATCATACCTAATGACTGCCATATTTTGGTACACCAGTCATAGGACATTATCCGCCATAATAATATTTTGTAAATTGCTTTTATGACTGTTACACAAAAGTTGTGAGTTAAATATGACAATTTATTGTCATATTGGCAAGTTTTGTCACCATTTCTGTACTGATTTTCTCCAGAATTCTAGTGACATTTTTTTTTTTTGACATGAGATAACTTGTCAAAAATCTAATGTCATAAGAACTTAAAAAAATATCATATCTTAATAGCTATCATTAAATATTTCTATCTCATTTTTTTCACTTTTTGCTTAGGTTCACAAAAAAGTACAAATTAAATATATTGCTATCATCTTCAAAACACTCCTCTCAAAAGTTAATTTAACAGAAAAATCCTCCTCCTCCTTCCTTATCCCCTCAACATTCCTTCATCCATTGAACAAAATCATCAAATATCATAAATCTTCACGCCTTGTGATTCCTCTTCTTCTCTTTTATTATTCTCTCTTATGATCATCTTAAGATGTAAATTTTTTATATTTTTTTACAACAAAAAAAAAGTCTTAAGAAATTTCTTTTCTTAAAGACACTTAATGTGATCTAAAAAGTGCATCTTAAATAATGTAATGTAATGAATTGTAAAAAAAAAGGGGACTTGAGTTCTTTAATCGCTCGAAATAAATCTTCTCTCCAAAAAGTGAAGTTCAAATTCCTCTCCTTCCAATCTGAAAATATTGGAATTCCACCCAACAAAATCCGAAACAATCTTTTCCATTGATTTATTTTCATCATCTAACATTTTTTTTAAAGGTGAAGTTCAACTTAAAAATCTTTATAAAGGATTACCAATTCTAGAAAAGCATTGCTTTTAGAGGGGCTTCATATAAAAAAATACTTGTGTAAATGCAAGGTAGATGGCGCCTGTAACCCCGCCATAGGTGGCAAACTACAAAAGTGCCAATTAGTTGACATCGAATGCACCCTTTTAGCTCTAAACGCGTCCAAAACAACCTTAATTATCAGCACGTGGACAAACTTACCCACAAAACACAAGTGGAGATAGCACGTGCAGAAATAGCGATGGCGCAATTAAAAGTTTGCCACGTGCAGAAAAAAAGGAAGAAGGTGAGTCAAGAGTTGAAGAGTCTCTGCAGTACATTTCTATGGAAGGAGGGCTAGTGGCGCCATCTAATGCTACACACACAAAATAAATGATCTACTTGCATTCTTAATTATGTTATAAATTAACGTGATAAATTAACTCTTCTAGTTTCTAAAACGCTTTGAATTTCTTCTTAATATTGCTTCTAAAACATTGTATAAAAGTTATGTTCTGTTTCTACACAGGCAATTGTGCCTAGCATTAGAATTTCTTTTGCCCCGCCCTTTTATCACATCAGACCAAGTAACAAACCAATTAGAAGTTGCAGACGCTCATAAAAGGGTGGGGCAAAAGAAATTCTAATGCTGGGCACAATTGCCTGTGTTTCTACAATTTTTTTTAAGCAACTGCTTCAAAAAAATATGAGCAGCAGCTTTTGTCACAATAACAATTTTTAAATTGACTAGTGGGGTAACCCGTCATAAATGACGGGAGCAAAATTCACAGGCAATTGTGCCCAGCATTAGAATTTCTTTTCCTCCGACCTTTTATGACGTCAGACCAAGTAACAAACCAATTAGAAATTGATGACATTCATAAAAGGGCGGAGCAAAAGAAATTCTAATGCTGGGCACAATTGCCCGTGATAAACTGTAGTTTAATTTTGTTACTCTTATCCCCTCCCCTTTTTATATTTGAAAGAGAAAATGAGTTTTTCATTTTCTCGGGTGTGCGCATGCGCGTCGTTTGTTCCTTTTTTACTCCTTTCATTTCAATTTCAGTTTCCCCCTCCCCCTTTCCACCTTTCTCTCTCCCCCCTGCTACACTTTCCAACCTTTTTCTCCTCTCCAATTTAATATCATGGGGTTCTTACATGGGAAGAGTGCAACATATAGTTGACCTTGAGAAAAAAAGCAGTTCATTCATTTAAATTTATATAAATTCCGCTGTTACACACACACACACACACACAGACCTGGCTTAATATATACACATGTATATGTATATAATAATAATAATTAAAATATTTATGATTAAAAGTCACTGCTTGTGTTCATGACATGAACGGCACTTCATAAACAAATAGCAAAGCTCATCGAGCCCGCTTTAAAAAGTGCTCAGAAACTGAACACCCCTCCCCCCCCCCGGGCCAATTCATTATCTCCAAAAATGTGACGAGTCCACCAGAGATAGGACAGACATGAAAGAAGCTGGTGTTGCAAATTGACTTCCATCAAACAACTTATTGGCAAATCCATAAAAAAAAATCTTCCATCTTTTCACAAGCCACATTTCAACTGGTTCCTGACACAAACACCACGTTTCGACTATCTCTCTCTCTCCCTCTCCCTCTCTTTACTGACCCAAATTACCGAAAAGGTTAAACAAACTTAAAACAAGAAACTACATAGAATAATATAATCAAGAGCAGGAAAAATATGTCCTCTCTTTCTTTCTCTCTCTCTCTCTCTCTCTCTCTCTCTCTCTCTCTCTCTCTGAAAAATATATGGCTGAGATATAAGCAAACCAAAATAACAACAGGCAGTTAGAAATCGGTCAGAACTTCAGTTGGCTCCGCCCTTGTTATGACGACCGGCAACTTCTAATTGGCTGGTTATGTAGTCTGACGTTGAAAAGGGCGGAGCATGTGACGTCAGACTTCATAACCAGCCAATTATAAGTTGCCGGTCGTCATAACAAGGGCGGAGCCAACTGAAGTTCTGACCTATTTCTAACTGCCTGTAAATAACATTGCTGAAAATACGTGTTATTAGCAATGTTTTTAACAAACTAGTGAGGTAACCCATCACAAATGACGGGGGTAACCCGTTTTTATTAAAATACTGAAGGTCACGAGCAATGAAGGACGTTTCCTTCTCCCCTCTCCCCCACCGCCCTCAAGTGTGTCTTAAAGGTTTTTGTCCTCGTCCGTACAGCGTTACACATCGCCAGACAGACTTGGCTTAATATATATATAATATATAAAACATTAAAAATCGGCCTATAAAGTGTTATATGTTGCTATTAACATTTTATAGGTTTTTATATTAACATTCGACTGGCGTCAGTTGCCTGAAGGCAGTGACTGGCTTTTTGTGGACAGCACTGGCGTGATTTTTCGGACTGGTTACGACTGGCCTGGTCAGGCAGGTCGACTTATCCGACGAGTAGGTTTTGAGCCAGTTGGTCGAGTCAGTGGGCATCCCCCACCACTATTTTCAGTGACTGACGCCTCAACAGGCATCGTGTGGACGATCCCAGGGCTTACTCGAAAGGCAGTTAGAAATAGGAGAGAACTTCAATTGGCTCCGCCCTTGTTATGACGACCGGCAACTTCTAATTGGTTGGTTGGTTATGTAGTCGAACGTCACATACTCCGCCCTTTTCAACGTGGAACCACACAACAAACCAATTAGAAGTTGCCAGTCGTCATAACAACGGCGGAGCCAACTGAAGTTATCTCCTATTTCTAACTGCCTGTCGAGTAAGCCCTGGGATCGTCCACACGATGCCTGTTGAGGCGGTTTGCCCTGTGAAGAACAAACAAACAATATGTCAAATTCAATTTATTCAGTTAATTAATCTGAAATATTGAGTTAATACTTAATTATAAAATATATAAACTATTGACAAAATATTGATTTAATATTTCAATTTAAAATATTAATAATTAAAGTCAATTTTTATTTCGTTCATGTCCTTAACTGGATTCCGTATAATTCACCTAAACACATTTAATTTGAATTCATTTAACTCATGTGTGTGTACAAGGTATAAGAGAGCTGAAATTATTTAAGGTATCCTCCCCCCTACTATAACGGTGGATCCTGGACAGGAGGTCATTCGAGGATCCTCCATCAAAATTTGATAAGATTAGCAGGTCGTAGGCCCTACTAGTAGAGGGTGCAGTGTACAAAATTTACTTTTTTGTTGGTTATTTTATATTTTTAACCTTCTCTCACCTGCACCAACAACAACCCTCTTTTTTCATTAACCTCTCTCTATGGTGAATAAACAATGAACCACATTAAACTGAAAACTATTCCGTGAACTTTTGTAACCACTTCAAATAGGCCTACATATCAAATCGATGTAACAAAATGAATTCCAATCTAGTATGTCTTGTTTTTGTTGTGTGTGTGTGTGTGTGTGGTAACGAAACCGTTTTAGCTGCAATAAGCAACATTATAGAAGAAATCAATACCTTCTTTTTAAGAGAACAACAACCAAAAAGAAAACAATACATTACGGAATCAACCCTCCCCCCCCCACCCCCACCCCCACCACCACCACCACAACTGACTGACCACACGAATGACCATCAGTACAAATGGGAAACAGTCATCGGAAAGAACCAAAAAGCAGCAAGAACGACAACAAAAACGAAAAATCGAAATCAAGAAGTCAAATGGAAATCAATTACTGATAAAAAACGAAATATAAAAAGGATGAATTTCTGCTGGCAATGGACAACAATTACTTTTTTTATATATATATATATATATATAGGCCTATATATTAACCAATGATCATTCAAAAAAAAGAGTGGTCATCAGTGGTCTTGGAATTGTAGTTCAACTCAGAACTACTTTACTTTTGAAGAGCTGAGGTTTTGACCACATCTTAAGTGTCATTATGGGGTCCACTTTATGGCTTTTAACATTCAATGTCAAAATACCACTAGAATTCTGGATAACGGAAAACAATTTTAAACTGTTTATTTAAGAACTATAGTGTCGTGGAGGAGCCCATATCCTAGAACGGTTTATCTATAAGAGGAGGAGGCTACATCGCATAATTAATTACTTCGAAAAAATCTCCACAAAGAGCGCTTGCATCGTTTTTCTATTGAGCCCATAGACCCAATGTTAAAGAAAAAAATGTTAAATTATTAAAATACACAGCAGTCGCGGCGGCAATATGTTTATTTTTCATATTTAAAATTGTCCAATTTTGATGGTTCAAACTGCAATGTACACCTTAAATATATGCTGATCGAGTGATAGACAGGACAAAAAATTGGTAAGTGCGGTTCTATTTTAAAAAAACTATTTCAATATCGCGAATTTCTAACTAATTATGTTTAAACTCCATTGAGTACGCGCGCTCGAAAGCAAAAAAAAAACATCCATTAAAATGCTCGTAAAAATACCTAAAAATAATTTTAAAAAACCACAGTGAAGCCAACACATTGGCGCACGTGCTGAATTTTTTTCTGATTTTTTAAAATTATTTTTACGTTTTTTCTTCTTATTTGGGCGTACTCAATGGAGTTTAAAATAAAAGTTAGAAATTCGCGATTTTGAAATAGTTTTTTTTTAAAAATAGAACCGCACTTACCAATTTTTTGTCATTCTATCACTCGATCAGCATATCTTTAAGGTGCACATTGCACTTTGAACCATCAAAATTGGACAACTTTAAATATGAAAAATAAACATATTGCCGCCGCGACTGCTGTGTATTTTAATAATTTAACATTTTTTTCTTTAACATTGGGTCTATGGGCTCAATAGAAAAACGATGCTAGTGCCCTTTGTGGAGATTTTTCGAAGTAATTTTGCGATGTAGCCACTTAAGAATGCAAGTAGATCATTTATTTTGTGCGTGTAGCGATAGATGGCGTCACTAGCCCTCCTCCCACACAAATGCACTGACATTCTTCAACTCTTGAGTCGCCTTTTTTTTCACGCAACTTTTTTTAATTGCGTCACTATTCCTACGTCATGCCCTCATCATCACTTATGTTTTTCATATAAATGTTTTCCTGGAAGATGTTTCAAGTAATGACATTTTTCATTTTACACAGTAAGGAATGTCAAAATGAATTTTTTAAAAAATGTGTCCTATGATATTTCATTATTCACCATTTTTTTTTTTGTAAAAAAAATATTCTAAATTAAAACTAATCTTCAAAAGATCTTGTTCTTTTTTTTTTTTCTCCATAAAAGAGAGGTAGATCTTCATGGATGTTCAACATTTAATTCCATTACAGTGTTTCTATTGTAATAAAATGAATGAAATTATAACAAAAAAAAACATCCCCCCCCCCAAAAAAAACCTCAGAATTGATAACATAAAAGGAAGATGATTTCTATAATTTTTTTTAAAAAAAAAAACCTCTCAGTCATATGCATTCAGGTATACACAACCATTTACAATTATTCTTTTCAAACAGGTAGAAAATTTCATAATCTTTATCATCATCATCATCATCAATCTATGAAGTGGAACTCAAAAAAAAAAGAGACTTGAAAACATGAAATGAGAGGAATCCTCATTTCGTTATCTTAGTTTCCATACATGTTTACAGTCATGGTAGAAAAATCAGTCATTCTGCAAATTCACTAGTTAATCTGCAAACTAACAATATGCTCATTATACTATTATATTTTCAATTTATTTCAATTTTAAAATACTAATAATAAAGTCGATTTTTATTTGGTTCGTATGTCCTTAACTGGATTCCGTATAATTCACCTAAGTACATTTAATTTGAATTCATTTAATTCATGTGTGTACAAGGTATAATACCTAGTACCCACACCTGATAATTTAAATGCATTTAAATAATAAACGTGTTCTACAGAGCCCTGTTAATGACAAACAAACAATATGTCATCAAATTCAATTTATTCAGTTAATTAATCTCAAAATATTGAGTTAATACTTAAATATAATATAGAAACTATTGACAAAATATTGATTTAGTATTTCAATTTAAAATATTAATAATAAAGTCAATTTTTATTTGGTGTTTATGTCCTTAACTGGATTCCGTATAATTCACCTAAACACATTTAATTTAAATTCATTTAACTCATGTGTGTACAAAGTATAAGAAAGACATTGACAATATCTGACAACTAATGCCTATTTCTTAAGGTGGCTTTATAGATATTTATTTTGATTTTGTCCCTTCAGATGGCGCCACTCCAATTAGCTAATGCTAACATCCGTAGACGTTTTTTTTGTAAAATTTGGACGTAAAAACCGTCAAGCAAACCGTTTTTTTTAGAAACAACATTATGAAAAAAAAATTCAAATTGTTTTCAAAACTAGAATGGTAAAAAATACTGTTAAAAGTTTTTACATGGCAATATCTTACAAAATAAACAATTGTAAAGTTTGGGTTTTTTAAAATTGACATTTGATGAAAAACTATTTTCGGCCATTTTTCAAACTTGTCATAAAAAGTTTATTTTTAAAGATCAGCCAAATCATGAAAAATCTTTTAGCATTATATCATCACGAACTATTCTAGTTTCTAAAACACATCAAAAATTTCTCATCTAGAGGCGTTTTTTTTTACATCTTAATGGCCTTGTTTCCACTGGGTCGAAAACTTCAACTTTTTGACAATTCAACTGGTGAAAAATGGAAGACACGTGGCCCCCGCCCATTCACTATAACAGGCAAAGAGGCCACGTGGGTTCCATATTTTTCACCAGTTGAATTGTGAAAAAGTTGAAATTTTAGACCCAGTGGGAAACAAGGCATTAAAGCCACTTTTAACCAGGATTAGTCTATAAGTTACATGTGAGCTGTGTGAACAAGGCATTTTATTTTTTGGAAACATACACAAAAATGGTGTTAATTTCAATTAGTTCATTAATGCCACATTCTACCGAAGGCGGTTATTTTAAATTAGTTCGAAGAGTGAAGAATTATGGGTATTTTTTAATATTAAAAGTGTGGAAAGTAAGAGATGGAAAACAAAGAAGAAGAAGAAAAAAAAGACATGATTAAGTTGATTAAGATAAAAGTATGCAAATGATTTCAAAAGGAGTGAGTGAGAGAGAGAGATGCTAATTAATTTTTAGACGTTAGAATATAAACAATGGAGGAGGAGGAGTAGGAGGAGGGAAGAACAATTTCTTTTGCGTAAAACTTAATTTATGAAGGCGCTCATTATAAACAAATTGCTCCGAAAAACGTGAAGAATTGTCTTCTATGAAATTTGCATATTGTTTCATTATGCATATTTTTATAATAACGGTTATTATTAAAAGTAAAAATGGCGTTGAAAAAATCTCGCTTAAGAAATTTAGCTTATAGGCCTACTCAGCTTTTTGTTAGAAACAACTTTTTAGAGAATATTTAAAACCTTGTTAGAAACTAGAAAAGTTCACAAGTGAATGGTGCGCGAAACTTAATTTTTTATGAAGATATCGTTGAAAATAAACGTTTTTGTGGCGTATAGGTTATCAACTTATCAATCTACGGAGCCCTGTAGAGGACATAAAATATTGTTTATCTAACCTGGACGACTTTAGTAGGGACTGATTAAAAGGATGTGGAGGACAGTCCTCCATTCGGAAGAAATGTCCTCTGGACTAAGGACCGTCCTCCACGAAGGCAAACATGTCCTCCACACAATAAATTCTATAAAAACTTAAAATACGTTTGTGGAGGACACGGTCCTGGCCGGAGGATAGTTCTTCCGAATGGAGGACTGTCCTCCACATCCTTTTAATCAGTCTCTACTAAGTCGTCCAGGCTAGATAAAAAATATTTTATGTTCTCTACAGGGCTCCGTAGATTAATAAGTTGATAACCTACGCCACAAAAACGTTTATTTTCAACGATATCGTCATAAAAATTAAGTTTCGCGAACCAATTCACTTGTGGACTTTTCTAGTTTCTAACAAGGTTTTAAATGTTCGCTAAAAAGTTGTTTTATGTCCTCTACAGGGCTCTGTATCAATCAGGGTTTGTTTTTTTCTTTTTCATTTAATAGAAAATAAGTAAAACACATATGGAGTTAAATGAATTCAAATTAAATGTGTTTAGGTGAATTATACGGAATCCAGTTAAGGACATGAACACCAAATAAAAATTGACTTTATTATTAATATTTTAAATTGAAAAATACTAAATCAATATTTTGTCAATAGTTTATTATATTTAAGTATTAACTCAATATTTTCAGATTAATTAACTGAATAAATTGAATTCGACGACATATTGTTTGTTTGTCCTTCACAGGGCTCTGTAGAACACATTATTTAAATACATGTAAATTATCAGGTGTTTACTAGATATAACGAGGAATGAAAGGAATGAAACGAAAGCGCCGCCTGGTGTTAATTTCTATTTCATTAAATACTTTTAATGTTTATCTTATTTTTTTGCAGCCACGAAGAGCAAATAAAACAGAAAAAAAGAGAGAGAAAAAAACTAGAAAGTAAAAAGGTCAAACGTGGTCAAACAGCGTGAATTTTTCACGGTTCTTTGGTTAAAAGTAAAATCAACAAAAAAACAAAAAAACAAAGACAAGAAAATTCCCGAAATAATAATAATAATAAAATTGCCAACAAAAAAAAAGAGAAGAACATTTTATGTTGTGGGTTCCATTCACTGACTATGTAGTTAAGATAGTTACTAAACAGCTCATTTTCAAACTATTCTGTTTTTTCAGAAGAGCAAAATTAAGAAGAAACTAGAAGGGTAGCTCAATTATGACCCTTTTAAGAATATTTTCAAAGCAAACTAAATAGAAAGTCATTTTCAAACAGAAAAGCGGATTATAAAAGATACAAGGTACAACATAATATCACTTTATTGATATTAAGCGACCCTTCTAGTTTATAAAATACTCAATTTCTTCATTTTTGCACCTGTGTTATAATGCAATGAGAGATCGAAGGGCGTTTTCACTGTAAACACCGTAAGATGGTTTATAAACAGCTAATTTTCGTACTCTTGATTAGTCTATTTTTCAGAAGAAAAAAAAACTAGAACGTGTTTTAGAAACTAGAAGGGTAGCTCAATCACTTAAGGATATTATCATGTTGTATCTTTCAAAATAAACTTTTTATAGACAAAAAATTGAGCATAAAAAGCTTATTTTGAAAGATATCAACATAAAAATACCATTACCATTCTAGCTTCTTAAAACATTTTCTAGTTTTCTCTTCATTTTTGCACCCTGAAACACAATAAACAGTTCAAAGGTTAAATTTTACACTTTAAAAATACCTTAAGATGTTTTATGAGCAGCTGATTTTGAAACTCTTGATTATTCTTGTCTTTCAGAAAAGCAAAATTGACGAGAAAATTTGAATGTATTTTAGAAACTAGAAGAGTAGCTGAATTTCATGTTGATGTTATCTTTCAAAATAAAACATTTTATAGCCAAAAAAAAATTTAAAAATTAAAAAATTTGAAAGATATTAAACATGAAAATACGCTGAAGTGATTGAGCTACCCTTCTAGTTTCTTAAACATTTTTCTAGTTTTCTCGTCATTGTAAGATAGAATTAATCCGGTTTCAAGAGGCGTTTACACTTGAAAAGATTTTCAAAACATTGCAAATTAAGAGTAACAACAGAGCTCAGCCCTTGAAATGATTATAATTTATAATTTCATATTTTAATTGCAGTCATAATTTTTGTTAATTATTGCAACTTTCATAAATTCTTTCTTTTGGCACGTGCTCAAATAGTAATTTGCGCGACCTGGCGGCCATTTTCTTTTTCTCATAATGTTCTTATATCCTTGTTCAAGTATATAAATAAAGCAGGCAATTAGAAATCGGGACGAACAGAAGTTGGTTCCGCCCTTTTTATGACGACCGGCAACTTCTAATTGGTTTGTTGTGTGGTTCGACGTTGAAAAGGGCGGAGCATGTGACGTCTGACTACACAACCAATTAAAAGTTGCCAGTCGTCATAAAAAGGGCGGAGCCAACTTCTGTTCGTCCCGATTTCTAATTGCCTGTATAAATAAAAAGTTAAACTATTGAGACATATTCTCTCATCGCTAAAATAACACAATTTTAAAATTATATCAACAAAAAAAAAAGTGGATGTCCTTAAAACCAAATTTAATAATGATGAGCTGTTAATGACGTAATTGCTTAAAAAAGAGGCAATTTTCAATTTTAGACACAGACAGAAATCTCAGCATCTAATTAAACATATAAATAGATGACGTCATATACAAGTTTACTGTTTATACAAATAGCCAAGTGTGACGTCACACCTTTAGTTGCATATTGCATAATTTTACTGACTCCACTTTCTTTTCTTATTTTTGTGAGTTTTCAACTTTGTGTGGCGTTTATAGTTGGTGATCACTGACCACCAACTATAAACGCGAACTTAATCACCTGCAGACAACTTATAACGTAATACCTAAGTACACACCTGATAATTTAAATGCATTTAAATAATAAACGTGTTCTACAGAGCCCTGTGAAGGACAAACAAACAATATGTCATCAAATTCAATTTATTCAGTTAATTAATCTGAAAATATTGAGTTAATAATTAAATATAAATATATAAACTATTGACAAAATATTGATTCAATATTTCAATTTAAAATATTAATAATAAAGACAATTTGTATTTGGTTCGTGTCCTTAACTGGCTTCCGTATAATTCACCTAAACACATTTAATTGGAATTCATTTAACTCAAACAAAACAAAGTGGCGCATTCACACTAGGCTGGTTGCTGCTGGCCGGTTGTAGCCCACCAGCAGCATAGTGTGAACTGCTACCAGGAGGCTAGTGATTTTAACAGTGGCTGGTGAAGTTGAACATGTCTAACTTTAGCAGCTACTAGCCAGTCATGTGACCTCTCTTCTCGCTTACTACCAGCAATTGCCAATCACCTCTCACCATATCACCATGATTCTTTTGTCTTTGTTCTACAAATACCAGCAGTGACTATACAAGTGTGAACCCATTTTTCGATATATCGTTAAAATCGATGTTTCCAAAATATCGCCAGCCACAATACTTATAAGGCGCAGTCACACTAGGCTGGTTTACAAGCCGCTGGTTGCTGCTGGCTATTAGCAGCAACAGCAAGCAGCAGCTGCTTTGGGTTCACACTTGTCCAGTCACTGCTGGTATTAGCAGTGCAAGTCATCCAATCACCGTCTTGCAAAAACAAACTATCAACAACCAACCCAAGCAGTGGAGTTTCAACTACCACTAGTGCCACTACTAGCAACAAAAAGTTCACACTAGATGGCAGCAACAGGAAAGGAGTCACATGACCAGCTGGTAGCTGCTAAAGTTGGACATGTCCAACTTCACCAGCCGCTGTTAAAATCACTAGCCCGCTGGAGAAAGCAGCTGCTGGTAGCAGTTCAGACTATGCTGCTAGAGCGCTGCAACCAGCAGCTAGTAAACCAGCCTAGTGTGAATGTGCCATTAAAGAACAAGACTAGAAAAGGAAAAGAAGACTTAATTAATGAGCATGCAGTTAGTAGCTCAAGCTAGAATTATCATTCATGATCCACCACCACCTTCCACATTCTAACAGTTGCGCTCTTCACCGCACATGCGCAATACTAGACTTAACAAAAAAATTCTATTCTCTTAAAGGTATAAAACTGTTAGAAGAATGATAACATGATAAACATTACGTTATCATAAAGTAGGAGGAGAGTAAGGTAGAAGATGGGGTGAGGAAGGTGGGGGGTGAGGAAGAAAATAACCATTTTCATTGTTGTGTGTCGCGCCAAGAAACAATTAAGTTTTTGCCAAAGACTTTTCTTGTAGTAAGAAGACAATTACGTCTTCAAACGGCTAATTACAAATGAGTCTAAATGACACACACCCAATTCTTGTAGTAGATATATTATTAAAAAAAGAAAAGTCAAGAAAATAAAGCAGCCATTTTTGTTAGTAAAAAAAAATACGACTTGTGAGTCAGTCATGTCACACCTGAGTTAAACACAAGTATTTCTATTTGAAAACTAGAAGAGGGGTTTTTTAAGGAATTGATAGGTTGTAATTTTTAAGACGATATCTTTCAAAATAAACTTTTTTTTATAACAGTTTGAAAAAGTCAAATATTGCTATCTTTTTTTATGCATCATGAGAGTTAAATGAATTCAAATGAAATGTGTTTAGGTGAATTATACGGAATCCAGTTAAGGACATGAACACCAAATAAAAATTGACTTTATTATTAATATTTTAAATTGAAATACTAAATCAATATTTTAATGTCAATAATTTATTATATTTAAGTATTAACTCAATATTTTCCGATTAATTAACTGAATAAATTGAATTCGACATATTGTTTGTTTGTCCTTCACAGGGCTCTGTAGAACACGTTTATTATTTACATTCATTTAAATTATCAAGTGTGTAATAGGTATTAGGGACAGGTAGTTAGAAATAGGTGAAAACTTCAGTTGGCTCCACCCTTGTTATGACGACTGGCAACTTCTAATTGGCTGGTTATGTAGTCTGACGTTGAAAAGGGCGGAGCATGTGACGTCAGACTTCATAACCAGCCAATTAGAAGTTGCCAGTCGTCATAACAACGGCGGAGCCAACTGAAGTTTTCACCAATTTCTAAATGCCTGTCTGTACTCATCATTGGCCTTGTTTGCCCTTGTTTCTTTTCAAAGCCAGAATGGACAATGCAGAATTGGTAGAAATAATTGGGCACAGCCAGAAACGTTCGTTCTGATTGGTTATTTAGGTTTGTTAAGCATCTTATTCTGTTATTGGTCTGATGCTCATAAAAAGGCGGGGCTAACAAGAATTTTTTTCTGGCTGCGCCCAACTGCCTGTAAATTGATCATGTGTACCCATAAAAAACAGGCAAATAGAAATCGGGACCTACAGAAGCTGTTACCGCCCTTTTTATGACGACCGGCAACTTCTAATTGGTTGGTTATGTAGTCTGACGTCACATGCTCTCCGCCCCTTTTCAACGTCGAACCACGCACACAACAAACCAATTAGAAGTTGCCGATCGTCATAAAAACGGCGGAGCCAACTTCTGTTTGTCCCGATTTCTAATTGCCTGTTAAAAAAGCCTCAAAGAGTGTGTTGGCTCGCGAGACAGACGTTGTTTAACTTGTTAACCAATCCAACATAAGTTTTTTTTTTCAATTGAATTAAATCCCTTTGAGAGTAATTTCCTTCACAAGAAAAAAAAAACACCGAATCGAGGAAGTCAGAAACTAGTTTTCATTTCCCTCAATTGCTTTTAATAAATAAGTGAAATTGTTTATAATCATTTTTTTGTTGTCTCCCAATTTGACCTTCAAATATGTTTAGGCCTATAAAAGTGTAGGCTTTATGAATGTGTGTGAATAAAACAATAATTGACCAATGCCTCTTTTCGATTATAAAAATGTAAATCGTGTGAAATTCTTTCTGATGTATTTTTTTTTTTTTCAAAGAACAATATAAAAAGAAAATTGCAGAGAGAGATAGGTTTATAATTAAATTGATTAAAGATGGCCGCCGCCACCACCGTGAAAAAAGGGGGATTGTATTAAATGATTAATATGGTTTTAATTATAGACATTGTTATTTTGATAGAAGCAACAAAAAAAAAGATCGGTTTAATAATAACGAGGATGACCTGAATTAAAAAGAAGATGTTAAACTTTCACGAAGTTCAGTAACAAAATTTTATAAGAAACCCCCCCCCCCCCCCTCCCCCAATAGTTCTCATGTTATTCTATGACCTAATTTCTATAGTTAACAAAAAAAAAAAAAAAAGTCGGTCGTAAAGTCGACCTCCTGTACACAAAGCGATCGTAAAGTAGAGCTCGTTTACGTCTACCGAGTCTATGTGACGTCATATCTACACGTCGCAACTTTACGAAACACGTGTTTGTTTTTATTATTCAGGTACTAAGGTGCTTTTAAAGGCTTTAAGATCCATCTCACACGACAATGAAGGTTGGAGGTGGAGGCTGGCTATTAGCAGAATGTAGTGTTAGGCAATTTGCAAAATGCCTACATCAACAAGCCAATCTAGATAAACTAGACTATCAATCAGGAACTAAATGTTATTTTCTATGGGTGCGAGACAGTTAGAAAACGGGATGAACAGAAGTTGGCCCCGCCCTTTTTATGACGAATGGCAAGGTTGTGTGGTTCGAAGTTGAAAAGGGTGGAGCATGTGACGTCAGACTACATAACCAACCAATTTGAAGTTGCTGATCGTCATAACAAGGGCGGAGCCAACTGAAGTTCTCCCCGATTTCTAACTGCCTGTGTTAATAAGCGCTTTTAAACAGGATGTGCTCACCGAGCACAACGACGAGGATTGGCGGTATAGAGGCTAACTCTGAAGGGATTATAGTTGCCAGACCATAATAAGTAGCTTGTGACGTCAGATGGGTTGATAATATTAGTCAAGATTGAGTAGAAATTTTTTTACTCAAACTTTACTAAAAATCACGACATAAACAAATTTTGTTTCTATTGAGGGTGCGCGCGTTCAGTTACTAAGCGTTTTTTAAAGGCTGAATCCATCTCGCAAGATGACGAGACTTGGATGTGAAGGCTAGCTATTAGGAAAATGTAGCATTAGGCAATGTTCAAAATGCCTACAACAACAAGTGAATCTAGAAAGCGAGACTACACACACAAGACTAACTTTGAGAAATTCAATTTTTGTTAGAAACTAGAAGGATTATCTGAAAAATTGACAAAAGTTTATTTTAAAAGATAACAAATGTAAAAAAGCTACTCTTCTAGTTTCTAAAACACTTTCATGTGTCTTTTAATTTTCCTTTTATGAAAGACAAAACTAACCTTGAGTTTAAAGGGCGTTTACACTTTAAAACAACCTTATAATGACATTATGTAAATAGGATTCTTACTTTAGGTAAGCTGTTTTAGGCATTATCTAAATTGCCTAAAACGATAGCGACTAAAAAAAATTCACCTCTGAAGCAAAATATATGTATAAAGTTAAAGCAACTCTATGTTAGAAAGGGACAAATGAGTGTAGAATACAGGCAATTAGAAAACGGGATGAACAGAAGTTGGCTCCACCCTTTTTATGACGAACGGCAACTTCTAATTGGTTGGTTATGTAGTCTGACGTCACCGTTCAACGTCGAACCCACGCAACAAACCAATTAGAAGTTGCCATTCGTCATAAAAAGGGCGGAGTCAACTTCTGTTTGTCCCGTTTTCTAATTGCATGTGTGACAAATCGTCTGCTTTTTGAAGCTAGAAGGAAGACATCTTTGCCAAGGAAGAGAACGACACAGAGCGGAGAATCTCGTTCTTTACAGTATAGCAAGCTATTTTAAAGGGGGACGACATTGGGGGTGAATCTCTTACGCCTTCTAATGGGGCGACTGAATAAGCGCCAAATTGAACAAACGCCAAACTGAATAAGCGCCAAATGGAAGAAACGCCAAACTGAATAAAAGCCAAAAATTTAGCGGTTATTCAGTTTGGCGTTTGTTCCATTTGGCGTTTATTCAGATTGGCGTTTGTTCAATTTGGCGCTTATTCAATTTGGCGCTTGATCAGCGCCACCCTTCTAATCGTATAGTAACTGAAGCTCTAAGTATAGTCTGCGCCATCTAGTGGCCACACTCAGTTTTGGCATTAAATGCTCCATACGAAAAGCTCTTTCGTTGATTTACCTCTATTCTCTGATGAAAAAAAGTTGAAAATCAACTTTTTTTGGTTTATTTTATCATAGTCAACTTTCTTTAAAGTGAAAACTGACATATATATTTAGACATTTACTTCCGTTTCTAATAAAAACAAAAACTGGGTTAAACAATTAAGAAAAGAAAAACATAATATTATACAAATTATATTACAAAATCTAATATAAAACTTGAACCTTTTTTTTATTACTCCTTTTTTTTTACGATTCAATGACCTGAATTGCATTAAAATATACAAAGATCGAGATATTTCTTTTTTTCTCTACCAACTTTATATCACATTAATTTTTTTTTATTAATAAAGTGGCGGCTCCTTTTCAAACAAATTTACATATTAAGCTCCTCCCCCACACAAAACAAGCGAGAAATTATAACTTCAAATAAAAAAAAAACATCAGCACGTGCTCACGCAACAATAAATCGTGACGTCACCCACCTGTAAGTCAATGTGAAAAATCGGTCATTCTATAGAATCACTAGTCAATGTATACACAGAGGGAGGAGAGGGGTGAAGCAATTTCGGAAATAAATCTTTTTAACAAGTTTATTTAAAGCTTGCAGCACTAGCGTTTGAGCATTCTAACTTGGTGTGAGCATGCGCATTGCCGTCTATCGTTTTACATAGGAAAGTGATTGCATATTAACGTTAGCACTTGCCTGTCTTTTTGGCTCCATTTGTACAACCTGTTTGCGGAGCTTATTATATATGAGGCGCCATTCTCGCCAAAAAAAACGGCTAACGCTGACGACACCGATGAGTTTAAAAATATGATTAAATATCGTAGTAAATACACAACTTTTTTTTTTACCTGAAGAAGTATTTTTTTTTTACTTAAAAGTACTAAATTTATATTTTTCGAAAACGAAAAAAAAAAAAAAAATTCATTTTTGTGAACCATAATCGTGAACTTTGACCTTGTTCATATTTCCGCCACATTTTTACTTTTAACTCCGCCCACTGCCTCTTGATCTCCGTGCTCTCGTTTATCTACACGCGACAATGTAAATAGCACTGATACACTGGGGAAACCCAGTCATTCTAAAAAATCACTAATCAATTTGCAAAATACTTTAAGCAGAAAACGCTCAGCAGACGATATTTTTTAAAAAATTTGGCTATAAAAAGTTTATTTTGAAAGATAATAATATGAAAAGTGATTAAGGTCTCCCTTCTAGTTTCTAAAACACTTTCTAGTTTCTTTTAATTTTGCTTCTGAAAGACAGAATAATCAAAAGTTCGAAAATCAGCTGTTCATTTTTTAAAACACCTTAATATTGGAACCCTGTTCAGAGGGTTCAAGTTTGACCTTCAAGCGCTAAATTTCTATCTTCAATTTGCCCCAATAAAAAGCATTAACGCAAATTCATAGACTGACACTGTTTTAGGCATTTTGCACATTGCCTAAAACATGAAAATCAGCTGTTCATAAAACACCTAAATATTGGAACCCTGTTCGAAGGGTTCAAAGTTGAACCACACGTTCTAAATTTCCGTCTACAATTTGGATCAATGGAAACATTACCGACATTTCATAGATTGACACGTTGTTTTAGGCATTTTGCACATTACCTAAAACACGAAAATCAGCGGTTTATTAAACACCTTAATATTGGAACCCTGTTCGGAGAGTTCAAAGTTGATCCTAAAGTTTTAAATTTCCGACTGCAATTTGGACAAATGAAAACATTAACGACATTTCAGAAATTAACATGTTGTTTAAGGCATTTTGCACATTGCCTAAAACACGAAAATCAGCTATTCATCATAAAACACCTTAATATTGGAACCCTGTTCAGAGAGTTGAGGTTGAACCTAAAGTTCTAAATTTCCGACTGCAATTTGGATCAATGGAAACATTACCGATATTTCATAGATTGACACGTTGCTTTAGACATTTTGCACATTGCCTAAAACACGAAAATCAGCTGTTCATCATAAAACATTTTAATATTGGAACCCTGTTCAGAGAGTTCAAGTTGAACTTAAAAGTTCTAAATTTCCGCCTGCAATGAATGCAATGAAAAAATTTCACAAATTGACATGTTTTATGCATTTTCCACATTGCCTAAAACGAGAAAAATCTGCAAAGATTACGAATTCTAAAAATTGAGTAGTGAGTTTGCAGAATGCCTGATTACTCACATTGACGGTAAAAAGAACATAGAAAACCAACTGTTTTTATCAATGAAAACAAACACAACAGAGAGAAACAAAATAAACTTACCTTTCAGGAAGAGAAAAACTTGACAATCTCCTAAACTAATAAAAACACTTTTTTTAAAAAAAAAACTAACTAATAATTATAATATAACGACCCGACATTCGGCGAAAATATCCTCGTTAGAACACCGATAAAAACACATGCACATAGACACACACACAACATCCAAAGACTTCACATACGTAGAAGACGACTTTGGCGGGAAGAAACCCCGCGCACCGAGAGAAGTGTAACACATACTGCCGCCAACATATTGCTCGTTACCATGGAAAACTTTCTACGACAACAGAGCGAACAAAACTTAACTCCGAGCAATCAGAGTTAGCACTATAACACAAAAATGCATAATGACATACGCAGCTTTAAACGCACCGAAGGTGCAAAGAAAACGGGTTACCTTCTTTATAACCGGTTACTAAGAGCAAATGTTAAATAATGTCACAAAAGTACACGGCGAAAAAAAAACAGCACACCTGTTTCCAATTAAGCTATACATCAATATCAACATTCGCCATCTTGTGTTCTAATGTCCTAAACATTTATATAGACATAAGGACACAAAATGAATGCAGGCGAACTATACTTATCGACAAAAGTTTTCTGTAACCGGTTACATTATTCACAATAATCGGTTACTAATAGTTCTGAAAAAAAATTTTATATATATCACACCTATCTGCTACAATAGCTTGTTATAGACTGAAAAAAGAAATTGCCATTTTGTGCCCAATATACTTAATCCCATAATAAAGTGGACACACATGATATTGAACGACTTAATAAAAAAAATTAACGAGTGAAGAAAACAAAAATGGCGATTTATATTCATTTGTAACGTACATTTTCGCAAGAAAACGTCAATTTCGTCTAAAAGTAAGTTTTTCTGAGGGTTGAAACTGAAATTTTTGAACTGACAACACATTCTACTAACTACATCATTGCTATTTACGAGTTAATTACTTCTATTAAGTGCTCATTCACAGTGAAAAGCGGCGATTAGCCCTTAAAATTGGATTGTTGCGCTTGCGCTTTATTATCGCTCAGTCTCGCTGTCATACATTCTTTGAGAGATATACATGACGTCACCTTCAAGCCGCTTTTCTTTGTAACTAAGCGATTCTGTCAGGGGTTGGATAACGCTCAATGAGTGTAAACACGTCATAACTGAACTTTTCCGCATTGAAGGAGCAAAAACTCGTATAAAACGCGGTGAATTTCAGTATTTCATTATAAAAAATTACGATTTTCGTTTTTTTCAGCGTTGTTTATCGGTTTTTGAAGTTGAAAACTAGCAAAAAGCATGTAAATTTCGCAATTCGCGTTCAGTTTTAATTTTTATGGCGTGAAATGCTTTTTTAACTAATGGTGTTTTTTTTCTGCATTAACTGAGCGTAAACTCTTTCAAAACACTGTGAATGTCAGTTTCACAATACTATTTATATACATATAATTGCTTTTTTCGTTATTATAGGGATTTATAGGTTAAAGGCTGCACGAATTTGACAGAATCTTGTATTAAAAAAGAATTTCTGCTATGAGCGCCGCAAAAACAAGGCTTCAAGAGGAATTAAATAACATTCCTTTAGCGGACGAAGACTCTCAGGGTTACTTATTAACGACTACCCAAAATGCTTTTTTAGTAAAAAAAAAAACTACCTGGTTAGAGGCTAGAGGTCAAACTAACAGCTGAAAATACAGTGCAGTCCAGAAATTTGTGGACTACACTGTATTTCAGCTGTTAGATTGCCCTCTAGCCTCTAACCTGATTCTTTTACTGGAAAGTCATTTTTCTGGTTGTTTTACATGGAAATCACGGATTATAAACTGATTTCGTTTCGTTTTAGCCGTTATTTCGGACGAAAGCGAACCGGTTTCGTACAACGACGATCATACCAATATGCTCGGACGCAGTTTTGACTCGATTCCATCCGCGTTTACAAACGGAAGCAACAGTCCGGGACCAAACAGTGAACTATTTCTCTCAAAAATACAACAAAATATCAAAATAAATTTTTACTTACATGTTTTTCTCTTTAGGTTTAGATCCAGATGCGAGTCCCGATGAAGTCGAAGAGAAATCTCGTCTCATTTCGCAGGTTCTCGAACTTCAGAATACTTTAGACGGTAGAATTTAAAACAGAATTTAACAAAAAGAAATCTTGTTTCTACAATGTAATTTTTTTTTTCTTTTTTTCTGTAGATTTGTCTCAAAGAGTCGACAGCGTAAAGGAGGAAAATCTGAAATTAAAATCGGAAAATCAAGTTTTAGGTCAATATATCGAAAATCTGATGTCTGCAAGTTCCGTTTTTCAATCGACTTCACCAAAATCGAAGAAGAAATGAACTCTTTTTTTTTGTTTTTCTTTCTAGATTTATTTTTGTTTTGCTTTTTTAAATCTCAATATAAAAAATTTTTATTTATGAATTTTGTTCTATTTTTCTTGTGTTTGTTTACGAATTAAAACATATGTTAAAAGCTTTTATTTGTTTTATTTAGTTTTTTTTAACAAATATATTTAGCAGCTAAAGAATCAAAAACAGCTAAAGAAAACATTACCACACGCTTTTTAAATCTTAAACGTCAATCATAATATCCGTTGTAATCGTTTAAAATCTTGTTGCAAAAAAAAATCAATAAAATGTAGCCTGTTTAATGCAAGTTCATTTATAACCAAAGAATAAAAATACACAACTTAATATGGTTTATAAACAACTAGCTGATTTTGAAAGTTTGAAACATTGAGAAACATTCCGGTTGATATTGCATCAAAATTCGAGCCCTAGTTATGACATGCAATACTGTCCGCAGTATTTAAGTCAACTCAACTTGCATTATTAAAAATGGCTGAGTTTCGAACTCTTTTCAGAGGAGCAAAATTAAGGAAACAGACTAGAAAGCGTTTTAGAAACTAGAAGGGTAGCTCAATCACTTCACAATATTTTCATGTTTGATATCTTTCAAAATAAACTTTTTAATGTGAATCTGAACATCACCCAACTTTAAGAATATGCTGATAAGTGATTGAGCTACCCTTCTAGTTTCTAAAACACTAAAGTTTCTCTTCATTTTGCTACTGAAAGGTAGAATAACCGAGCTTCATAGAAGCATGTTTTAAACGTTAAAAGTATATTTGAAACTAGAAGAGTAATGGAATTAAGAACTCGCATCTTTAAAAATCCGTATCACACATTAAAATCTCCTTAAATGATTTCTTTAATTAAACTCTTCTAGTCTCTAAAACATTTGAAAATTTCTTCATAAAAATATAAACATAAGTCATAATTTTCATAGCCTCTACTCAAGATTCTCTATTTTACCTCCCCTTTATTAATCTATTTTTCTTTATAAATTGAATCTCAAGTAGAGGTGGCTCCATCTATTGGGCACACTCAGCTATGACAGGAAAGGCTTAATTGGCCGAGCTCTATATATATAACAATTTCTAATTTTCAAAGCTATCAAAAGATGTGTTAAGATGATAGAGTTTAGAAAAACAAAGCTGCTTTTCTACGAAACTAGAAAGTGTTTTAGAAACTAGAACGGTAGCTCCCATCACTTAAGGATAATTTCACGTTGATATCTTTCAAAATAAAATTTTTATAAACAACAAAAAGCTTATTTTGTAAGATATCCTCATAAAAATACCCTCTTAAGTGATTGAGTTACCCTTCTAGTTTCTAAAACACTTTCAGGTTTCTCTTCATTATACCTGAAAGACAGAATCATTCAGTTAGAGTTGTTTAGTGAATCAGACACTTCGAAAAATAGGCCTACCTCAATAGATTATTTCGACAAATGCATCTGTTACGCATTTTCTAAACAAATTGTCCCTCTGACATAGGCCCTTCAACCTGATTGCAGAGTAATCAGATATCATAGAAATATTAAATTATACTATTCTTTGGTTCCTCACATAGATTTTTGCATTCAAAAGTTGCCAAAAAACATAAAAATTGAAGAATCGAATTCGGCTCGCGAGCCACAAGTTGATTAACCAATGAGCAAATTTGCATACAAAAACTTTTTATTAGTTTTTTAGATAATTATTATTTTTTTTTTTCACACAACTAAAATTTGACAAATTAATTAATAACCCTTTCGGCCACGAAATCTCTGCCTGTTGTCCAACTACAAACCGGAAATTTACAAAAAAAAAATAATTAATTTTCTCCAAATTACCCGTTTATGTTGACCACTGGTCACTCAGTTAATAAACATACCAATGACCGCTTGCATTCGAAGAATGCATACCGCAATTGATGACATTCATCTGGAACTGTTCCGTCAGTAATACTTAAGCATTGACGTGGTGTATTTTTATGCTAAAAAAAACGAAAAATCATTTTTCAATTTGCACAATAAGTTTTGATTTTAAACTTTATGACTTGTTTATCAATAGCTGGATTTTCGAACTCTTTGATTATTCTGCGTCTTTTAGAAGGGCAAAATTAGGAGTAACTTAGAAACTAGAAGGGTAGCTGCTCAATCACTTTAAGGCTATTTTCATGTTGATACTTTCAAAATAAACTTTTTATAGACAAAAAAATGGCATAAAAAGCCTATTTTGAAAGATGTCAACATAAAAATACCATTAAGTAACTGAGCAGTCCTTCTAGTTTCTAAAACACTCTCAAGTTTCTCTTCATTTTGCACCTGAAACAAAATAAACTAATTCAAAGGTTAAATTTTACACTTAAAAACAAAATTAAGAGAAAAAAAACTAGAAAGTGTTTTAGAAACTAGAAGGGTAGCTCAATCCCTTAAGGATGTTATCATGTTGATATCTTTCAAAATAAACTTTTTATAGACAAGAAAATGACATAAAAAGCTTATTTTGAAAGATGTCAACATGAAAATACCATTAAGTGATTGAGCAGCTCTTCTAGTTTATAAAACACTTTGAAGTTTCTCTTCATTTTGCGCTGGTTGTTCTGTCCTTCAGGTGCAAAACGAAGAGGCTTGAAGATGTTTTAGAAACTAGAAGGGTTATTTCAGTCACTTTATGGTATTTTAATGTTTGATATCTTTCACAATAAGCTTTTTGCAAACGATATTTTTTAAATTTTTATCTATAAAACGCTTATTTTGAAAGATATCAACATTAAAATACTAAAAAGTGTGATTGCGCTGCCCTTCTAGTTTCTAAAACACTTTTCCAAGTTTTTTTTTTCCTTCTTAATATTGTTCCTGAACAAACAGAATCCAGCCAGTTTGTATGACGTCATACCAGACTTACCGATGCAGATAACATACTACACTGTACAAGCAACGGTATGACGCCACACGAATGCTTGCGGAGAGTTTACGGATAAGTTTTTACAGAGCAATTAAGAACGTTTGCAATACGAACCACTAAAACGCAGTCACTTTCCAATAAACAATACTTTAAATCAACTCTAAGACCATCGCAAGGTTTTTTTGACTCCGAGTCAGGTTCTTCCTCGTAATGTTTACGAGGCATTTCGCTTATGAAATAGACGAGAAATAAAACATGTAAACTTATTGCATGGACGCCGCCATTACAACTTTTCATAGAAAAAAACTGAAGTGACATGACGTCATTTTCTTGAAGACAGATACTGTACGCCATATATTGTCCAATATGACGGATTTTAAAAGAATAAACAAACATATAACGCCATATTTGTTCACCTAAACTAGCTTTCAAGCCAATGAACGGGATTCAAATATAAACTCAAACGAATTACCTATGACACATTATAGTTCGTTTTTAACTTCAACACTACTGTAAGAAGAACTCAGCGCCATCTATTGGCAGAAAATCTAAGTTTTCTTATCCTACGCATACAATTTCATAAAATTACCATTCAATTCATGATTTTTTTTGCAACTTGTTTCATCAGTCAAGTTATTTATTCAGATTCAACCATTTGATGACATTTTCATGCAATTCATGATTTATTTTACAAATTTATTTAATTCATCATTTTAGTCAAACCAACCATTTGTTTTTCACTATTTTCAATGAATTTATAAAAGTCCCATGCAAATTTACGATTTTTTTCCTATTATACTGAATGTATAATTAAATATTAAAATATAAATCGACATTTTATATATCGTGATTTATTTGACTAAATCGTGAATTATTTGATTAAATCGTGATTTATTTGACTAAATCGTAATTTTTGATTAAATCGTGAATTAATTGATTAAATCGTGTCTTATTTGACTAAATCGTGATTTATTTGATTAAATTGTGATTTATTTGATTAAATCGTGATTTATTTCATTAAATCGTGATTTATTTGATTAAATCGTGATTTATTTGATTAAATCGTGATTTATTTGATTAAATCGTGATTTATTTGATTAAATCGTGATTTATTTGATTAAATCGTGATTTATTTGATTAAATCGTGATTTATTTGATTAAATCGTGAATTATTTGATTAAATCGTGAATTCTTTAATTAAATTGTGATTTATTTGATTAAATCGTGATTTATTTGACTAAATCGTAATTTTTTTATTAAATCATGAATTATTCGATTAAATCGTGAATTATTTGATTAAATCGTGATTTATTTGACTAAATCGTGAATTATTTGATTAAATCGTGATTTATTTGACTAAATCGTGAATTATTTGATTAAATCGTGAATTATTTGATTAAATCCTGATTTATATGATTAAATTGTGATTTTTTTTATTAAATTGTGATTTTTTAATAAATCACAATTTTCTTTATTAAGTTATGCTTTTTAGTAGATAATAAAATCAACTTAAACAGAAATTTAGATTTGTTCGAATTTCCGTAAAAAGTTTATTTTTATAGATATCATATCCATAATAATAATCTTAGTACATGTATTCTAGGCCTCATAAACTTCACAATACCTTCAGATCTCACAAGCTATGACCAATCATTCTATGACTGTACTAATACATTGTACACCAGTCAATGGTAGTCATAAAGATTAGCTCAATGTTTGTCATAGGTTTACTGATATTTTGTAATTTGCTTTATTGGCTGTTACATAAGTTATTGAATTTGAATAATTACAGTACTTTGCAAGCAGCAAAGATGGCCTGTGACAGAGGGTCTATTTAATCCAAAAATAGCTATCATAACAATTAGAAATGCAAATGTAAAATTTCACTAAAAAGGCAGCATGTTATGAGCTTAAATATGACTTATTTACTGTCATATATGACAGCCTTATTATCTTTCTGTGATGACCTCCCCCCCAAAAAAAATCTCTTCAACGTTTCTAAAACAATTCATTTTTTTTTCTACTGAAAGTTGCTTTTGAAAACAATCTGAAATTTTGTGAGAATGTTCCTCAATAAAACGCTAAACTTGCAATAATATTGAATTACCCTTTTACCCCCCTGAATGTACGCAATCACTGCTAACACCCATTCATCTTCATGTAAATAAATAAAACTTTAAAAGAGATTTTCTTTTTGAAAAATATTTTTGTGTGTAAAACTTACAAACGGCACAGAAATAGTTACTTCCATATAAACACAAAACAACTTGTTGCCATGAGTCTACTTCATTTTATCCTTGAAACATGTCAATAACAAATAAATGAAACATCCCACCCCTCGAATTTTTTTCCCTGAAAATTTTTTTTCCCTGCAAATTTTTGTTTCTTCAACTATCTTGTTAAAAAAAACCTCATAATTTGCTAACAGAAAACTCACTTTAAACAAACCTATCATTGTATAAGATATTGGTCAAAATGAAAAATCAGTCATTCTGCAGATTTTCAAGTCAATTTTCAAAAAAAAAAAAACTTCCGATTTCGAAGTGATTGTGAACATTGACTGAGTAGTTAAGCCCTAATGTTATCTAAGCATACATTACAAGTTATGCAAATAAAACAATGTATATTATTATTATATAGCAAAAGCACAATTAATTAAATGTCTCAAGCAATTAATAGCTACAATTGTAAAAAAAAAATTAAGGTGGCTTTATAAATATTTTTTTTATGTACTCCCAGATGGCGCTTTGTGTTACACGGGAGATGTCTTCCGCCCAGCCACAGTTATGAGAACATTTATAAATTTTTGAAGCAAATGTTTTGCAGGAAAGTCATTACAAAAAAAAATTCAAAGTGTTTTAGAAACTAGAATATAGTTGGTGATAATTTTAAAAGTTTTTCCATGATGATATCTTTCAAAATACACTTTTTATGACAGTTTGAAAAATGGCCGA
Organism: Brachycybe producta; assembly: GCA_036925085.1. NCBI lineage: Eukaryota > Metazoa > Arthropoda > Diplopoda > Playtdesmida > Andrognathidae > Brachycybe > Brachycybe producta. The sequence goes on along the minus strand of JAUPFP010000009.1, from coordinate 5,851,516 downwards.
AAATAGTTTTTCATAAAATGTCAATGGAAAATCCAAAAAAACGGGCCATTTCAAACTGAACTATAAAATTGTTTAATTTTTAAGATATTGAAATGCAAAAACTTTTAAGATAATTTTTTACTATTCCAGTTTTGAAAACAATTTGAGGTTTTTCATAATGTTTAAAAAAAACGTTCGCTTGACGTTTTTGTGTCCAGATTTTACAAGATAAAAAACGTCTATGGAGCATAGGATTAGCCACTGCAGTGGCGCCGTCTGGCGAGGCATAAGCAAAATGAATGTCTATTCAACCACCTTAAGCGTGGTCACAGATGAACGACTTTTAGTGGTCGAGATATACTGCGAAAGTGATCAGCGTGTAGCCGAAATCAATCACTCGAATCAACTTTATATGACCCTCCCCCACCCACCTTTGGCCGCTTCACACGAGGATACGTGTATGATAGATACTGAATTTACATGTACACCAATAGAAGCGTTCATACGGCGATACATAAATGCTTCCATTGGCGTGCATGTAAAATCAGTATCTAGCATACACAATATCGTCATACACATATCCTCGTGTGAAGCAGCCTTAGTGCTACACCACTACCTATTTCCATATACTGAGTTTTGCAATTCCGAGACAAAGGTGCCTCACTCGCTTTGCCCGAGTTACTACTACTACTCTAGAATAGCTGTTTTTTTTGCATAGTTACTAGTGACTGTGTATAATGACTAATTTGGTGCTCATGATAACTAACATGCGATATTTTAGAAATATAGGTTAGAACTTCTTCTTGAAGAAGAAGAAAAATCTTAGATTTTTTTATATAAAAGATCTTGAAAAATAAACAAGAAGAAAAGTAAATACGAGAAAATCCGCCTACATAAATATAGTGATAGGAAACCTTTTCTTTTCTTTTCCCTTTCTCTCTCTCTCTCTCTCTCTCTCTCTCTAGAAAAACACATAGTTATCGATTGATTAGCTATATATTTATTGATTGTATATTGGGAATAAGATAAAATATTAGAGAGTGAGATGATGATGAAAATATATATATGTGAGGGTTGTAAACCACTATTAGGATACCCTCCTCTTTTATCTCACCCACACAATCATGTTAAACAAGGTGATAATAATAAAATATAGCCTCAAAAGAACCCTCCTACCCCTCATAACAAACCTAAAAGGGAAACAACAAATATAATGGACCCATAATGAAATAACTTCCTCCCTTCTTTCACCCAAACCCCCCTCCAATTATTGTGAGGGCAAAGAAGAGGTGTAAGAAGACCATTTGGGTTCACTTTGTATTAAGCAATCAAATAAAATCATAGGACTTTTTCTTTTTCTATCTCAATTTTATCTTATTTCCTGTGATGTTTATATTTTTGTATGATATATCATTATGACTTTCTTATATAAAAAAACGACAAAATCAAGAGAAAATTGCAACAATTTCATGAGTTTTTCTTTTGAAAACTTACGTCAAAAAAAATCACAAAAACTTAAAACTTTTTTTTTTGGTTCAATTTGAAGCAAAACCCGGGTCCACATCAAGATGACAAAACACAAACAACGCAGAAACTCATTGCTTCAAGAAAAATATACACAACAAACTAGAACTGTACTTGAACTAATTAATAGTATTTTCATGTTGATATTTTTCAAAATAAACTTTTTTTAGACAAAATAAACAGCTGCTTTTAAAAGTTAACAATAAAATAATACCCTTCAGGGATTGAGTTGCTCTTCTAGTTTCTAAAAGACTTTCAATTTCTTCATTTTGCATTTCATGAGCAACACAAACGAAACTGAAAGTTACTAGAAACTAGAAGGGTACCTGATAGTTTCATGTTGATATTTTTCAAAATAAACTTTTTATAGACAAAACAAAAAACTGCTTTTAAAAGTTATAAACAAGAAAATAATACCCTTAAGTGATTGAGTTGCTCTTCTAGTTTCTAAAACACTTTCAATTTTTCATTTTGCATTTCAGGAGCAACACTAAAAAGAAACTGAAAGTTACTACAAACTAGAAGTGTACGTGAAAGTTTCATGTTGATATTTTTCAAAGTAAACTTTTTATAGACAAAATAAACAGCTGATTTTAAAAGTTATAAACAAGAAAATAATGCCCTTAAGTGATTGAGTTGCTCTTCTAGTTTCTAAAACACTTTCAATTTCTTCATTTTGCATTTCAGGAGCAACACAAACGAAACTGAAAGTTACTGCAAACTAGAAGGGTACCTGATAGTTTCATGTTGATATTTTTCAAAATAAACTTTTTATAGACAAAAAAGCTGATTTTAAAAGTTATCATTGTTATCAACATGAAAATACCCATAAGTGATTTGAGTTACCCTTCTAGTTTCTAAAATATTTTAAACTTTTTCTTCATTTTTGCTCCTGAAAAAAAACAACAACAGAATAATCAAAGTTCGAGAGGCGTTAACATTTTAAAACCACCTTATGCATATTTTTTTAAACGAAAGTGTAATTTTAGCTATTTTTTCATTCATGAAAATTAGCATAAAATTTATTCTGGAGCTTGTGAACCAATTTTTTTTTTGTATTTATTCTTTATGAATGCAATTGCATAAACAAAAAAGTCTGTCTACTTTTTAAATCAAATGTTTCTGGCATCCTACTGTTAACACTGTCTGATTAGCATAAAAAAACTGAACAGACACATTTTAGACTAGAATGTAAATAAGTGGGTTCGCACTGCAAGTGGTACTCAACCAATGGCACGCGCGAGATAAGTAGTGGCTCGGATCTTTATGCAATATCAAGCAAATGTTTCTCAATTTCTGGCCCAAGTGCCAATCGTGAAGTAGTTATCTTTAGATGCTATTATGGCTTTTCTAATCAATAATTAATAGGTTAGTTGGAGGCTAGACTGCTAGCCTCTATCTTGTGCAATTGACTAAATAAAATTATTACTTGCAATCACAATTGGTCTTTTGTGCTACAGATTGAGAAACGTTTGATTGATCTTGCATAAAAATCCGAACTCTACTCATAAGTAAAGCCAAAACAATTATACATATTACATATTTTAATTATCGAGACTGCTTAGAGGCTAGTATTATATATACAGTAATTAATTCAGAGTAAAGCAAATGTGCATTTTGCTTTAATTTTACAGGTTTTTTTTTTTAATTCTAGCCTCTAAACAGTCTCACTAAATGAAAGACGCATAATTCTTTTGGGGTTACTCATACGTAAGGTCAGAAGGTTTATGTAAATAAAATTTAATTTTAGAAATTGTTTTGTCTAATATAAATCAAAGTAAAATTAACTAAACTAAATGTCTGATGAAATTGTTTGCTACAGTTGTCAATGAATATTCAAATCAGAAAATGAATACCTTACATTCTATTAATCATCGATTTATCCAACAGTGCGAAGTCACGTATATACAGTATATGTATTTCTTTGGACATGATATCACACAGCTGGATAAATCGATGATTAAAGGAATGTTTATATAATCAATGCAATTCCGCTTGTAGAAATTATTTCTCTGACAAAAAAGTGGATTTTTTTTTAAAAAAAGAATTAAGTGAAATTATGCGACTTTATGCAAATTTTCAACGTAAATATGCAATTTATGCATGCTTATTTTCGGTTAATTTGATAATTGCATAATATGCGCTTCGTGATTTTTCTGAAAACTTTGTAAAATTTACTCAAAAGTTCCAAAAAAATTTGCATAATAAATAATCTTGTAGTTTACAATTTTGTACCTTACTATTTTGATACTTGTAAACTTTTAAAATAGTTAATATTTAACTATTACTTCATATTCTTCATATTATAGTAATTTAAAACAATTTGAATTTTATCTTAAGTTTTTATAAAATTAAAAATTATTTATTTTTAAAAATTGGATCATAATGAATAATATCATTGTAGTGTTGACTTATTTCTTTAATTTTTTTTAAAATAGTTAATTAAAATACCAATAAATTCTAATATATAAAACGTAATTTTAACTAAAATTTGCATTGATTTTTATACGTTCCAAATTTTATTATCTATTTTTATACTTGATTAAGTAATAACCTTAATGTAGTTTATTTTATTTACTATTTTAAAACTTTCAAAATTTTAAAATAGTTAATTAGTTAGTTGTAAGGTTAATTGAATTTTATCTTAAATTTGCATTCAAGTTTTTATGAGTTCATACACTCCAAATTTTATTATAACTTATTTTTAATATTTTCACAATTAATAATCTTAATGTAGTTGACTATTTTATTTATTATTTTAAAACTTATAAAAAATTAACATGGTTACTTAAAAACACCTACTATTCTAGTATCTAAAACACTTTAAATTTATATCTGAAATTTTATTTATTTATTATTAATTATTTTTAATATTTGCATAATTAGTAATCTTAATTTATGTATAGTTGATTTTTTTTATTTATTATTTTAAAACATCTAAAATTAAAAATGGTTAATTAAAGACATCTACTATTCTAGTATCTAAAACAGTTTTAATTTTTATCTGAAATTTTATTTTTTTTTATATTATTTAGTTTTAATATTTGCATAATTAATTATCTTAATACAACAGTTTACATTTTTATTTAACTTAGTTAACTAGTTTTAAACTAAATAACTTTTAAAATGGTTAATTAAAAACACTTATTCTAGTTTCTAAAACACCTTGAATATTCATCTGAAATTTTATTTATAATCAATAATTAATAATTTTATGTATAGTTTACTTATTTTAATACTATTTTAAAACTTACAAACTTTTAAAATAATTAATTAGAAGTTTAATTTAATTTTATTAAAATTTTAAAACCCAATTTTATAACTTTCTCTCGCACTTCACTCACTACATCTCTCTTTCATTCCCTCACTCTCTCTCTCTCTCTCTCTCTCTATCAACTCTCAAGAATGATGATTTCTCTCTCAAGAATGATGATTTCTATAATATAATAAATATAAAAACATCTCTCAATATTTCTTGAGTGAATCAGAGAGAGAGAGAGAGAGAGAGAGAGAGAGAGAGAATTTGGACTATTTTTATTTTAATTCATTTTATTGACATCACAGTCTGTATATGTCTGTGTTATTTTTTGATTGGTTGTAGAAAAATGATGACGTTTTCGTCACCGGATGTACACGTGGCCACCTCATCCTCAGCATCCCCCCTCCATCTGTCTCTACCCCCCCCCCCCCCCCCTTAGAAAAAAAAATTACCCTCACAAAACACAACCAATGATGATATTCAATGGACACACACACATATATACATAAATACATAGTGTGGGTGGGGGTAGTTTGTAAAAGGGAGGAGGAGGAGAAAAAGGGGTGGCTAATAGTTAGTCGAATGTGAAATTGTGAATTCAGTTCAGTTCCTTAAATACACATCTCAAGACGGTTCGATTTCTCAGTTCAATTCTAGCTGAACAAACTAACGGGTCGTTTCTAGTTTTTTTGGTTTTTTAGTTGGCTTTTTTGATATTCATCATCATCTGATATCAAGAGGGAAAAAAAACAAGACAAGAAGGGCCATCAAAAAAAATTACACCTCTTTGAAACCTATTTTTTTAAAAAAATTAACAATACTTTTTTTTAAAGGTGTAATATTTTTATTTTCTGCATTTAAAAAAAAGCATCTAAATTTGTATTTGGAAACACCGACCTCTCAACTTCATTAAAAATAACTATAAAGGTAAGTTCAGAAATTTTATATTAATATTTTTTGTGGTAATTTATAACATTTCATTATTAGCAATTTGATGCATTGCATATTTTAAATTTATAGCAATTTGTTGCATTGCATATTTTAAATTTATTAGCAATTTGTTGCGTTGCTTATTTTATTTGATGCATTGATTATTTTAATTTATAAAAAAAAATGTCTTTAGAAATAGTTTTTTAATTTGGGGGGGGAAGAGAAATTTACTAAATTTGCGTGTTTTGACAGTTGTCATATTTAACTATTGACCAGTTTTAGCATCTTGTGCAGCTAACTATTTGTCCAGTTTAGCTGTGAGCCAGTTGAACACATTTGACCCTTAAAAAGTTTAAACCGTTGTTTAGTGTTGTTATTTCTACCTTTATTTGCTAAATGTCCAGTTAAAAACTTAAAATTGTTTGCAACTATTGTCCAGTTTAGCTCTTGTTTAGTAGTGACCACTTTAGTTGTTGTCCAGTTTAAATCATGTACCTATTTATTAGCTATTTGTTTAATGTCACTATTGTCCAGTTTTGTTGATAGTTGCCTAGTGTCCAGTTTAGCTATTGCCCAGTTTAAAACCTGATAA